>JAFBMS010000160.1:310000-330000 GCA_019788955.1 Albula glossodonta
CTGTGTTTGAGTACGCTGTAGATAAGGTGTCAGTCTGTGTCTTCCTGCCCTGCAGCTTGGCTCTCACCAAGCTGGACATCCTGGACGTTCTCCCTGAAATTAAAGTTGGGGTGGCTTACAGTGTGGAGGGTGAACCAATACCCCATTTTCCAGGTCAGTGCCTCAGCGCTGTGTCCCATGGGGGGTCGGGCCTCCAGAACCTCAGCCTCATGTTTATGTTCCTCTCTGCTCCCTCAGCCAATCAGGAGGTGCTGAACAGAGTGGAGGTGCAGTACGAGACCCTGCCCGGGTGGAGCAGTGACACATCTGCTGCCCGCACCTTCCAGGAGCTTCCGCAGAACGCCCAGAGCTACATGCGCTACATCGAGCAGCAGCTGGGCGTGCCTGGTGAGAGCATCAACATCCGGGCCTGAACACTGAATACAGGGCTGAGGGACCATAACAGGAGGGTGTAACAGACAGGCTGGTAACGGGAGAATGTAACAGACAGGCTGGTAACGGGAGAATGTAACAGACAGGCTGGTAACGGGAGAATGTAACAGACAGGCTGGTAATGGGAGGGTGTAACAGACAGGCTGGTAACAGGATGGTGTAACAGACAGGCTGGTAACGGGAGAATGTAACAGACAGCCTGGTAATGGGAGGGTGTAACAGTCAGGCTGTTAATGGGAGGGTGTAACAATCAGGCTGGTAACGGGAGGGTGTAGCAGTCATGCCATGATGGGAGAGAGTAACCTGCTTTTTCCTCTTGCAGTGAAGTGGATCGGTGTGGGAAAGTCTCGGGAGTCAATGATCCAGCTCTTCTGAAGGAGACCAATCAGAGCAGAGGGCAAGGGGTTGGGGGTCAAAGGTCACACTGCATGTAGGCTCTTCTGTGTGTGGCCTGCTCCAGTATAACGACTGCAGTGGAGCCATGTTAGCATGCTCACTGCTAACGGCGCTCATTCCCCCAGACCCTGCTCCATGCTCCTTCTCACCAACCCAACCAAGAGAAGCTCATTGGCTTGTGTGGAGACAGTTGTGCCCCCTCCCTCCCCCCCAGCCAACCCCGGACTCCCGAACCCTCCCCCATCTCCTCTCCCTCATGGAGAGCAGGACCCCAAGCATTAGCTCCCCACTACATGCCTGTGTAACCAAATTGAAATGCTCTGATAACATTTTTTAAAAAATGTATTATTATTATTATTATTATCATTATTATTATTATTAAGTGCATGCCCATTGTCTCTCTGAAAGTGGACTGTAAGACTGCAAGGTATTTGAGGATGTGTTGGCCGTATGGTGGATGTGATGAGGACAGGTTGTGTGTGTTTTTATTCAGCCTGCTGTAAATGGCAGCTCTATCAGTGCCCAGGTTTACAGTGCTAATGTTACAGCAGATTTTAGGTTGGCCTTGAATTCTGAAAATGTATTGAATATTATTATTGATAAATATTATTGAGAATAGGGTTAGGGTTAGGAGAGATTATTGAGAATAGAGTTAGGGTTAGGAGAGATTATTGAGAATAGAGTTAGGGTTAGGAGAGATTATTGAGAATAGAATTAGGGTTAGGAGAGATTATTGAGAATAGAGTTAGGGTTAGGAGAGATTATTGAGAATAGAATTAGGGTTAGGAGAGATTATTGAGAATAGAGTTAGGGTTAGGAGAGATTATTGAGAATAGAATTAGGGTTAGGAGAGATTATTGTAAATATGTGATCATGTTTAAAGCCTAATTTCTCAGGGCCATAGTCGTGTGGCCACTCAGGGTTATAAAAGTGATTTTTAGTTTACTATTACTCTCTGTTGCTCAGTGTCACTCACTCTTATAGGCTCCAGTCAGCAGTATCAGATCTCCTCCCGCAGACGCTGATCTCACGCAGACGCTGATCTCACAAAGATGCTGATCTCACCACACAGATGCTGCTCTCACACAGACACTGCTCTCACGCAGACGCTGATCTCATCATGCAGACGCTGATCTCACACAGATGCTGATCTCACCACACAGATGCTGATCTCATGCAGACGCTGATCTCACCACACAGATGCTGATCTCACACAGACTCTGATCTCATGCAGACGCTGATCTCACCACACAGATGCTGATCTCACACAGACTCTGATCTCATGCAGACGCTGATCTCACACAGACGCTGATCTCATGCAGACGCTGATCTCACCACACAGATGCTGCTCTCAGACAGACGCTGCTCTCACGCAGACGCTGATCTCATGCAGACGCTGATCTCACCACACAGATGCTGATCTCACACAGACTCTGATCTCATGCAGACGCTGATCTCACACAGACGCTGATCTCATGCAGACGCTGATCTCACCACACAGATGCTGCTCTCACACAGACACTGCTCTCACGCAGACGCTGATCTCATCATGCAGACGCTGATCTCACACAGACGCTAATCTCACCACACAGATGCTGATCTCACTCAGATGCTGATCTCATGCAGATGCTGATCTCACCACACAGACACTGATCTCACTCAGACGCTGATCTCACACAGACACTGCTCTCATCATACAGACGCTGCTGACTCTAGTTCTGTTTGCGAACACAGAAACCAGCCAGATTTGCAAATCCACACGAGATTAATTTCTGTCCGATGTGAAGTGAAAGAGCTCATGTTCTCTCTCATGTTATTTCAGAAAAAAGAGTAGAAATAGCATATCGAATTAAGGATCATAATTCATTGAATGAATGAAAGTGTTCCCTACATTGAATACAGTCCAATCCAACCCCAGCAAAAAGTTGTTGTCATTTGTTCTTTATTTTTCGAGAGTAATATATACAGCTTCTAGCTACAAGGCAAAACAGTATTTTAGGATGTGGCTATGAAATTATTCTACGACAGACATCATCTCCCCAAGTAAACCTGGCTCAGAATGAGTCATAATCACTGAGCTCATGTTAAGTAAATAACCTTTCTTAGAAAGAGCTACACAGGCAGGTAAGTATCCTGCCACAAAATGAGCAGCACAGGTAAATGACCCGTCTCAAACGAGCCACTCCTTGCTTTCGTTCCTATATACACAATTGTTTTGTGACGAAGAAAAATACATATGATATACTATAGAGCTGTTAACTGTATTTAACCAAATATCTTTCATTCCTTCTTATGGATTTTTTACCCTAGGAACAGGTTGTGTTCCTGAATAAGTTAGCTAAGGTGAGCCCCACGATTCCTGCCTTAACAGGCGCTGGCCCTGTCCATGGTATACAGTGCCAAAGGCTCCTTTCCAGGAGGCTACATCTCCTATTGACTGGTCGGTAGGGTTAGGGTTCATGTTGTGATTGGTTGGTAGGGTTAGGGCTCATATTGTGATTGGTTGGTAGACCCACAGCTGACAGTCTTAAATGCTGAAGGTTGGCACTTGGTCATTGAAACTAAACTATGTGAGGTAAATGAAGAGTTCAAAGACAAAGCAACTGATACTCACAAACCAAACCTGCATTTTGCCAAAATCTGCTTTTGCTTCAGCACAATATGATGGATCTTAAAGGCATTCTTTAATACCTCAATTCATACAGAGAGTAGTTGAATGAAAGCCAGTAAACACAGGGGTCCTCCAGCACCAGGACAGCTCATCCGAGCTTCCTGTGAAATGTGTCAATGTATCTACTGCAGTTAACTTTATTAACACAAGAGGGCGACCTCTCCCTTGTAATAAAAATTTCTTTGGAAATGTAGTTCATGAAGAACTACTCTGTAATATTTACTAGCTCTACTCTTTGTTGTTGAAAGAAAAAACAGAGTAATTAAAATGCATAATAGTAGTATAATATTTAGCTGCAAAAATATGTAACTACCATACCATTTTATGTGTTAATTTATTCACTGTATAGGTTTCTATAATCAATGAAGAACGATGATATTCAATATATATAGATGAAATTCAAGCTGAGTTCTATTTTTGAAAATATTGGTAATGATTCAGTATTAGGATATTGAGTATTGAGGTACTCAGAGAAGGAAGTTTTACCATTTAAGAAGTATTTCTAGGTTTTTATTAGCTATTGATGTAATTCATAAGTTAAGATATGAAAAAAGATATTGTGCAAAAATTATACATTTCTATAGGGAGGGGAAATATTTCTGTGTGTGTATTGTAAATAACAGGGAACGACAGAGAACAGAAATAGGTGCATCTCAGGCTGTTTTCCTAATAGCACAGACATGTGTAAGTAAATAAGGCAGCGGTGCGTTGTTCCAGGGCCGGGTTTGGGCAGAGACAGGGCCGGGTTTGGGCAGAAACAGGGCCAGGTTTGGGCAGAAACAGGGCCAGGTTTGGGCAGAGACAGGGCCGGGTTTGGGCAGAGACAAGGCTGGGTTTGGGCAGAGACAGGGCCGGGTTTGGGCAGAAACAGGGACAGGTTTGGGCAGAAACAGGGCCGGGTTGGGGCAGAAACAGGGTGTGTGTGTGTCTCTGGTTGGGTTTTACCTGTGACCCCAGAGGCTTTGTGCTTCAGGTATTTGAGTTCTGCTGCAAATTCTGTATTTGTTCGGCAGCCAGCAGCATAATCCAGGTATGGCCAATGCCATCACAACCAAATGAGATTCCCTGTGCTTCTGTGGGTGCACACATACACACACTTATACATACACATATGTACTCTTTTTCCCACACCTGAGTTTGTGTAGTACCTGTGATTGTACACACACACTCTCATGGACACACACTCCTGAGTTTGTGTGGTACCTGTGATTGTACACACACACTCTCATGGACACACACTCCTGAGTTTGTGTAGTACCTGTGATTGTACACACAAAGGGTCCACTGAGTGGGCTTCTCCAGCACACCAGTGGCATGCGTTTGCTGTGCAGTCACTCAGAGACATTTTCCAGCGCCACTCGCCCTGCCAGTACATCCTGTTATCTGCCGCCATCTCAGGAGCTACGCCAAAACACAGAACTCTCTAATTAAGATTTAATGAAAAGAATGAACATGCATACATGCATCTATATATGAGTTCCTTTTGTTTTCTTCGGTAACCTTGAATGTTTTTCATAAATCTTAAAACTTAGAAGCGTTTTGCTTGCCATCAATTTTGAATGATCACCGAGTAGTGGTGAGATCACTGAACACTCTTACTCTACCTCAGTGTAGTGGTGAGATCACCAAACGCCCTTACTCTACCTCAGTGTAGTGGTGAGATCACTGAACACTCTTACTCTACCTCAGTGTAGTGGTGAGATCACCAAACGCCCTTACTCTACCTCAGTGTAGTGGTGAGATCACTGAACACTCTTACTCTACCTCAGTGTAGTGGTGAGATCACCAAACGCCCTTACTCTACCTCAGTGTAGTGGTGAGATCACTGAACACTCTTACTCTACCTCAGTGTAGTGGTGACATCACTGAACACTCTTACTCTACCTCAGTGTAGTGGTGAGATCACCAAACGCCCTTACTCTACCTCAGTGTAGTGGTGAGATCACTGAACACTCTTATTCTACCTCAGTGTAGTGGTGAGATCACTGAACACTCTTACTCTACCTCAGTGTAGTGGTGAGATCACCAAACGCCCTTACTCTACCTCAGTGTAGTGGTGAGATCACTGAACACTCTTATTCTACCTCAGTGTAGTGGTGAGATCACCAAACGCCCTTACTCTACCTCAGTGTAGTGGTGAGATCACTGAACACTCTTACTCTACCTCAGTGTAGTGGTGAGATCACTGAACACTCTTACTCTACCTCAGTGTAGTGGTGAGATCACCAAACGCCCTTACTCTACCTCAGTGTAGTGGTGAGATCACTGAACACTCTTATTCTACCTCAGTGTAGTGGTGAGATCACCAAACGCCCTTACTCTACCTCAGTGTAGTGGTGAGATCACTGAACACTCTTATTCTACCTCAGTGCAGTGGTGATCTCCATACCAGGAACAGGGCAGTTCAGAAATTGCTTTAGCTGACACATTTTCTTTTGTCATTAAAGCTGCCAGCCCTTAATAGCTCAGACTTGCCCAGTTTACCTTAGCCTACCATAACCTGACTTAACTTAGTCTAGCCCAACATAGCCTAGCCTAGCTTAGCCTACCCTAGCCCAGCACAGCCCAGCTGGCTCTCACAGCAGAGGTGACTGCTGCCTGTCCATGGGGAGGGGGTGCAGCAGCTGTTCCAGAGGGAGCAGAATGCCCCCTCCAGCCTGACCCAACTCCTGAGCTGCAGCAGTGTACGGGGGAGGGGAACAGGTGACTGCAGGGTGTGAACTTTACAAAGGGGACAGTGAGCAGGCGGGCTGGCTGGACAGAACGCCTGTCCACTTTCAGCACCTCTAATGATTGCGTAACATTCGGTGCCTGCTTTGGGAAACCTCTTTGGATTCCTCTCTGATGATTCCTATAGGACCATGTGATTTGTCTGATGATCTGTGATGTGGAATTCTGGGGCTTTAAAAGCCGCAGTGCTCTGATCTGCAGTCAGTAAATATAGAGTGTGCTTCAGAAACCATTTCCAATGCCATGATTCACTTTAACCGGCACAGTAACCCAGCCACAGTGCTAATGCAAGGCTAGATAAACACTCAGGAACACCTCACACACAACACTGTGTATTTACCTCTTTTGCACATAACTAAATATTCATGATAAGTTTCATGAGTGTTGTTATGCAGGGTAACAGAGACCACACTGTATCTTAAACTGCAATTTTAAATGTTTTCGCATTACAGATTATGATTGTGTCCGTACATCTTTAGGGGGACCCCGTGGGTGCCCCTTGCTGGTCTGGAGTCTGAAGTATATGCTGTTTTGGGTGGGCAGTGGAGAAGGGCATTATGGGATTGGCACAGGTGTTGGTGTCAGCAAGCGTTGTCAGGCTGTCCCTGCAGCTGCTGTGACCCCCCCCCTCCCCCCCGACAGATGTAGCCACACCATAATGCAGTTTATTGGGCCTGGCTGTTTTCACTTCAAATATTTACCCAGGAGAGCCTTGCCTTGGCTGCTTTCACCCCGCAGGGTGCACCCAAGTGAGGGCTGGGGCTTGAGAAATAGATCAGGGGGATCACACACACACACACACACACACACACACACACACACACACAAATACGCACGCACACACGTACGCACACACACACACGCACGCACGCACGCACACACACACACACACACACACACACACACTCACACGCACACACGCACACGCGCACACTCACGCGCACACGCGCACACACGCACACGCACGCACGCACTCACACACACGCACGCACGCACGCACGCAGGCACGCACACACACACACACTCTCACACAAGAAAAGCCTGGGAGGCAAGTTAAATACATGCCTGCAAGGATGTGGTGAAGTAAAAACAAATTTTTATTCAGACAATATTTAAATACATTTCATCACATATCTCATTCAACCTGAATGTACCTTCCACTGTACTAAGATGAATCTGTCATACAGGGATATATGTCTTTGATGCAGTCAGCATCAGCATCGCGCTTTATCCGTGGGTATATGCTTCCAGGACCCCCGCGGATGTAAAATTAAATGATTTTACCCTATGCATGTTCATAACTAGAAACCCCACCTATCTATACTGCAAAGAACTGCTAAAACCCACATAAATCATACTGACTGCAGTATTCTAGCATATGATGTGCGCAGAAATTTCAAATGTTGTTGTAGAAATGAATAATATATTCTAGATTTTTAAAAAATATTTTCGAACCGCAGTTGGTCAAAACCGCGGATGCCAAACCCGTGGATAGGGCGGGCTGACTGTTATCTCTCTGTTGTTACAGTGAGCCTGTGTTATGGGTACATTATTGGAGGACAGATGCATATGCAGGTTTAACACAGGCGCCTCAGCTCTGTGTTCTGTGGGTTTAACACAGGCACCTCAGCTCTGTGTTCTGTGGGTTTAACACAGGCACCTCGGCTCTGTGTTCTGTGGGTTTAACACAGGTGCCTCGGATTTGTGTTCTGCGGGTTTGACACAGGCGCCTCGGCTCTGTGTGCTGCGGGTTTAACACAGGGGCTTCGGCTCTGTGTTCTGTGGGTTTAACACAGGCGCCTCGGCTCTGTATGCTGCGGGTTTGACACAGGCGCCTCGGCTCTGTATGTTGCGGGTTTGACACAGGAGCCTCGGCTCTGTATGCTGCGGGTTTCACACAGGCGCCTCGGCTCTGTGTTCTGTGGGTTTAACACAGGCACCTCGGCTCTGTGTTCTGTGGGTTTAACACAGGCACCCAGGCTCTGTGTTCTGTGGGTTTAACACAGGCCCCTCGGCTCTGTATGCTGTGGGTTTAACACAGGCGCCTCGGCTCTGTGTGCTGCGGGTCTAACACAGGCGCCTCGGCTCTGTGTGCTGCGGGTCTAACACAGGCGCCTCGGCTCTGTGTTCTGCAGGTTTAACACAGGCGTCTCGGCTCTGTGTTCTGTGGGTTTAACACAGGCACCTCGGCTCTGTGTTCTGTGGGTTTAACACAGACACCTCGGCTCTGTGTTCTGCGGGTTTGACACAGGCGCCTTGGCTCTGTATGCTGCGGGTCTAACACAGGCGCCTCGGCTCTGTGTTCTGCAGGTTTAACACAGGCGCCTCGGCTCTGTGTTCTGTGGGTTTAACACAGGCACCTCGGCTCTGTGTTCTGTGGGTTTAACACAGACACCTCGGCTCTGTGTTCTGCGGGTTTGACACAGGTGCCTCGACTCTGTATGCACTCTGTATGCATGTAACACGGGCCTTATGGAGCTGTCCACATGTGGTGCTGAAATCACTGAGCCCATGTTAACCACACAGGTAACAGTGAAGTTTGATGATGAAGGTGACTCTGACTGCGTTTGGATTTGTGTTACTCTTATGACATAGAGTTGTGTTACTTGGTGGATTGGTAGCTGTGTCACTCATTTGATAGTGAGAGAGTTGTGTTCTCTTAATGCAGGTGTATAGGTTGTGTGTCTTCAGGTCTGCCTCATTCTGCTGCCCTGACACTAGATAACTGATGTAAAGTATATACACTAAAGTTGGAGTGCGTGCATGTGTGTGAGTGTGTGTATCGTTTATTACATAATTCTGTATTGGCACATTAATGAAGGACTAAACTTATATGCTCCTTAATTTTGTTGTATTTTTAAATGAACGACTTGAATGCAATTAGCTAATGGAAGTTGGACCATTATCTGAAGATATTTGTTTAATGAAAGGCTGCATGTTGAATGTTTGTCCGTTGAGATTCATATCATTGATCTGTCAGGGTAAAAATAGTCGCTCAGAGGCTCCAGATACTCAGGGACCTTTCCTGTGTTTCTCGTGTGAGTGGGTGGCAGTGACTGTGCCACTTGCTTGGACATAGACTAAGGCTGTGGGTTTAGGCCTGTGGTGATGCAGAGGTTTCAGGCTGTGGGTTTAGGCCTGTGGTGATGCAGAGGTTTCAGGCTGTGGGTTTAGGCCTGTGGTGATGCGGAGGTTTCAGGCTGTGGGTTTAGGCCTGTGGTGATGCGGAGGTTTCAGGCTGTGGGTTTTGGCCTGTGGTGATGCGAAGGTTTCAGGCTGTGTGTTTAGGCCTGTGGTGATGTGGAGGTTTCATCGTGTTTGGCAGACGGTGTTTGGTATAACACGGGAGCTGGTGTGTAGAAGATGCCCAGAGACCTGTTTAGGTCCTGCCTCCCCCCAAACCACTGACATGTGACCAAGCAGGTAATTACCAGACCATGTGACCAGGCAGGTAATTGTAGAATATAACAGACAGAAATTCACCTCACAATACATTTTACTGTCCACAAAAAAAAATCTCCACATGGTAAAACTGAATGGTCCCTGCGAAATGCTGCCAAACAGATGCCAGTACAATTGGTTTCTTCTTCCCTGCGCTGTGTGAGAATGGCGTCCATATGGCCGCGGCTGATGGGAGCACGAGCTTGCATTGTTCACTTTGTCAGCAGTGAGGGGGATGTGGGGGCGCTAACGATAACACAGCCTGCAGATGTGGATGGGTAGGGGGGGCACAGCAAGGTCCAGCTCACAGCGTTTGGAAGTGTTTTTCTCGCTGGCCCAAAAACATACCGCACAAATGCAGCCGAGGCCTGGAGGACACACAGCAAGAAAGCATCAAAGCCCAAAACAAACATTTCCTCAAAAGTGTCCTGGAAGTGCTGCAGCTGAGGTAAAGACTGATATGTCATATATTGATTATAGATTTTTTTATTCATAATTTTTTTTATTTTGTGTGTTATGCTCAGCCATTGTATCCTTGCACACACACACAAACACACACACACACACACACACACACACAGTTACACACACCAAACATACACTTCCACACACACTCCCACACACAGGTCCACACACACACACAGTTACACACACCAAACATACACTCTCACACACACTCCCACACAAGAATTTTCTGTTGTGGCTCAAGGCTGAGTCCACTACCTAATTGGACCCTGAGCACCCTGACTGGGTCAGTGACAGTTTGGAGCTCTGGCCTGCTGAAACACTGTGCACTTTAGCTCTGTGCTGGATCACTCTACATGCTCTTCCTATTACACTAAAGCAAAATACCACTCACCAGGCCTCGCTTAAAATATCCTGCTCCAGCAAAGGAAGTTAAACATGACAGTAAAACGACACTAAATTCTTTAGCTCACACACCCTTAATGTTGCACACCTGAACTTGGCTTCAGCTGGGGGTCCAAAGATCACAAGTGATAAACCACAGAGGCAGCACCTGAAGTACGGGTCTGTATATTAGTCGCACTCATCATAAATTCTGAACACTTACTGTGCAGGAGCTCTAATCCCCCACTGGAGAGAAAGGAATCAAGGAAAACATTGCCGAAATATGATCTGTGAGCGAACATGTGAACTTCAGCAGTGATGCAGTATAGAAGTTACCATGTGGGCTTCACTAATGCTACAGTACAGAGGCTAACATGATTCACTAATGCTGCAGTACAGAGGCTAACATGATTCACTAATGCTGCAGTACAGAGGCTAACATGATTCACTAATGCTGCAGTACAGAGGCTAATGTGCTTCACTAATTCTGCAGTATAGAGGCTAACGTGCTTCACTAATTCTTCAGTATAGAGGATTAGTGTGCTTCACTAATTCTTCAGTATAGAGGCTAACGTGCTTCACTAATTCTTCAGTATAGAGGCTAAAGTGCTTCACTAATTCTGCAGTATAGAGGCTACCGTGCTTCACTAATTCTTCAGTATAGAGGCTAAAGTGCTTCACTAATTCTGCAGTATAGAGGCTAACGTGCTTCACTAATTCTTCAGTACAGAGGCTACCGTGCTTCACTAATTCTTCAGTATAGAGGATTAGTGTGCTTCACTAATTCTGCAGTATAGAGGCTACCGTGCTTCACTAATTCTTCAGTATAGAGGCTAAAGTGCTTCACTAATTCTTCAGTATAGAGGATTAGTGTGCTTCACTAATTCTTCAGTATAGAGGCTAAAGTGCTTCACTAATTCTGCAGTATAGAGGCTAAAGTGCTTCACTAATTCTTCAGTATTGAGGCTAATGTGCTTCACTAATTCTTCAGTATAGAGGCTAACGTGCTTCACTAATTCTTCAGTATAGAGGCTAATGTGCTTCACTAATTCTGCAGTATAGAGGCTAACGTGCTTCACTAATTCTTCAGTATAGAGGCTAATGTGCTTCACTAATTCTTCAGTATAGAGGCTAAAGTGCTTCACTAATTCTGCAGTATAGAGGCTAAAGTGCTTCACTAATTCTTCAGTATAGAGGCTAACGTGCTTCACTAATTCTTCAGTATAGAGGCTAACGTGCTTCACTAATTCTTCAGTATAGAGGCTAACGTGCTTCACTAATTCTTCAGTACAGAGGCTACCGTGCTTCACTAATTCTTCAGTATAGAGGATTAGTGTGCTTCACTAATTCTTCAGTATAGAGGCTAACGTGCTTCACTAATTCTTCAGTACAGAGGCTAAAGTGCTTCACTAATTCTTCAGTATAGAGGATTAGTGTGCTTCACTAATTCTTCAGTATTGAGGCTAACGTGCTTCACTCATGTTACTGTGCATTCCAGCATTCCTGAAGGCTGACTCCAATTTAATATTAGACAATATCATAATATTTATCACGTATATATGTATATGTATATGTATATCATATATATATGTTATCATATAATATTTGTGCCATATTGCACATAGTGTGAACAGCGGGATAATTATTTCCCAAAACGATACATTACAGCACTAATACATATGTTTATTATATATGATACTCTACATATTATTATGAATTGTATACATGCTAAAACACAAGATGAAGGGGTAGCTGAGCAGAGGGACATGTTTTCGAAGCGGTGCGTTTCCATGGCAGCATGGTAAGGGAGGGATGGCATGCCCTGCCCTGCTCGCTTGTTAAACCTGCTCCTCTGAACTCTTCAGGTCACCAGCGCTGTCCTGGGGAAAAGTGCTGACTCGCTGCCACCGAAATCCTGCCAAGGCCCCTATCAACACCCTGCGCCCCGCGCCCCACGCCCACTTATCTGCCCTGGGCAGCATGGCCCCAAACAGCTGGTCTCACACATGCTGCTCCATTCTCAGGTCTGCGTGGTCCTCGTAAGGTCCTCAGAAAATAAACACGTGGGCCTGCGTAGGTCTCATGCAGAGGAACCGTCAGTGTTACAGTAAAAGTTAAGGTATGTTCTTTAGATCACATTTGATAACATTTGATCCGCACTGTTAATATCCCAATATCATGGGTAACTTGTGCCTGAAACTCCCATTTAGTATTTACATCTCTGAAAGAAAATTTTAAAAAATTGCATTGAACTGGGTTACTACTGTCACACTATAATGTTAATGATGCATAACTTCAAAGAAATACAAATGATAGTTAGCAGTATGTCATTAGTCACTGGTGTAAACTTTGTTGAAAGTGGAAGATGAATTGTGGTAAAAACAAACACATACCGAGTGTAAAGTCGGAGTGGGAGCAGTTTGTCTCAGCTGTGCTGAAACTTCCCCTGCGTTTGCTCCGGGGGGGTAGGGGGTGACCCCACACAATGGAGCCTCATCCAGCTTAATCTGCTGCAGGAGCCATGGAGACTCACAGGGCTTTGAGTGGGGGCCTGTGCCCCGCCCACACACACATTCAGCGTGGAGCTGGGTCTCCCCCTTTTGTTTAGGGATACAGGGTGTACGACATGTTCTCCCCCCCCCCCCCCCCGGCTGCAGGCTGGGGGCACCCCTGCATTGTCTGGATGGAGACGGGGTGGTTGTTACTTGCCGTCTGTCTGTGCGTGGCTTATTAATACACAGACAATCAAAAGAAAACAGCCTCTCCTCCCTGCCTGTTTCCCTCCCATTCTTTCTGCCCTGCACCTTCGTGCTCCTCATTCACTCCCCGACTCTCTAAATGGAGAGATTCCATTCTCCATGTTCTTCTGCTTCTGTGTCTCTGTGTTCAATTGGCTCGGCTCAGCATCAGCACTCTTCTTTTTTGTTCTTTTCGGTATTTAAGTTTTATTTTCATAATGGCTTTTTTTCAAACTTGAAGTTAAAAGCAACAAAATTTAAGTTGGTTTTCCTCTACAAGTATCAGCAAACACTTTTTTTCTGTATCGGTTTTGGAAGATTACAAGTACAAAGTTAACTAACATGGAGCACACTGGAGTTCTCCTGGAGAAACTTTTCCCAAGGCACAGTGTGAGAGCGCTGGCCATGAACAGTATGTAGGGTATGAGTGTCCTATGTAGGTTACGGCCACTGCTCCTCCATAACCTGCGCTCTGTTCCTCCCACAGAGGCACACAGCTTGGCGCTTCGCTCCTGCAAACTTCCGTGCCGCGGTCACAGACCGGAGTGCAAGCTGGTCGCCCACTCCAACATGTTGAGCGCACTACCCTTCGGCACAGCCAAATGTTTCCGCAGCTGCCCCTTTGTCCCCGTTTCTTAAGTAAACAAAGGACAGATACAAATTAATGACCTAAATTTACAGCAAAAACACACTGCCCCGCCTGAGTGCAAACTGTCTTCTGCCAGCAGATGTTAAGTAACACAGCTCTGTGAACAATGAGGGAGTACATTAGAACATAATTATTTTGCAAGGCATTTCCAAACAAAATGTGAGCACGCTATTTTCTCACAACTAATTTTCTGCACAGATTACTTTGTTGGGAAGATTTTGGGGGAGGGGAGCCATTATGCAAGGCTGTTTCTCCACTCAGTCCATTTACCATAAATCTTTAAATACAAATGAAATATATATGTATATATATATATATATATATATTACTTTATTGGTTTATTTTACAAAATATTGAGAAAAAATATTTGGAATTTAAATTCTTGCATTTAATCTACAAATACAGTAACATGTATGTGTTTGTGAGCAAACAAACTGAAGCTTAAGAACACACTTTTATTTAGCTTTAAGGTGAGGCAGAGCTTATCGGTCACCACGGCTCCAAACTGTGATCTGCATACAGGAGCAGTGTGGGCTGTTCTATAGTAGAGTCTGTGAACAGGAGCAGTGTGGGCTGTTCTATAGCAGAGTCTGAATACAGGAGCAGTGTGGGCTGTTCAATAGTAGAGTCTGAATACAGGAGCAGTGTGGGCTGTTCAATAGTAGAGTCTGAATACAGGAGCAGTGTGGGCTGTTCTATAGTAGAGTCTGAATACAGGAGCAGTGTGGGCTGTTCTACAGCAGAGTCTGAATACAGGAGCAGTGTGGGCTGCTCCTGTATTCAGACTCTACTATTGAACAGCCCACACTGCTCCTGTATTCAGACTCTGCTGTAGAGTCTGAATACAGGAGCAGTGTGGGCTGTTCAATAGTAGAGTCTGAATACAGGAGCAGTGTGGGCTGTTCAATAGTAGAGTCTGAATACAGGAGCAGTGTGGGCTGTTCAATAGTAGAGTCTGAATACAGGAGCAGTGTGGGCTGCTCTATAGCAGAGTCTGAATACAGGAGCAGTGTGGGCTGTTCAATAGCAGAGTCTGAATACAGGAGCAGTATGGACTGTTCTATAGCAGAGTCTGAATACAGGAGTAGTGTGGGCTGTTCTATAGCAGAGTCTGAATGCAGGAGCAGTGTGGGTTGTTTATTAGCAGAGTCTGAATACAGGAGCAGTGTGGGCTGTTCAATAGAAGAATCTGAATACAGGAGCAGTGTGGGCTGTTCAATAGCAGAGTCTGAATACAGGAGCAGTGTGGGCTGTTCTATAGCAGAGTCTGAATACAGGAGCAGTGTGGGCTGTTCAACAGCAGAATCTGCGAACAGGAGCAGTGTGGGCTGTTCTATAGCAGAGTCTGCATACAGGAGCAGTGTGGGCTGTTCTATAGCAGAGTCTGCATATAGGAGCAGCGTGGGCTGTTCTATAGCAGAGTCTGCGAACAGGAGCAGTGTGTAGCACGTAGAACAGAGAGAGGCCAGGGAGGAGGAGGAGCTTACTGCGTGGGGCCATCTGTAGCCGTGTGCCCCCGTGACTAACGCTCGCTGACTTCAAAGTGACCAGGCTGTAATGCATCTGTAAGGCCAGCTTTGCAGAGCAGCAAGACATTAGATAAAGCTGATTTGTTTTCTGGAGGAGTGTACATGGAGCGCTTTGGCAGGGGGGTGTGGGGAGGGGTGTGCAAGCTGCTGCACAGTTTCCCAGCTCCTGCCCACGCTTTGCATCGCCTGGGCCAGCGCACCAGCCAGATAAATCTGCCCCCACCGCCCGCCCCCCCCCCCCCCCCCCCCCCCCCCCCCCAACATACTCGGGTACACGCCGAGGCGGCCCACTTCACATCCCCAACTTTTGCGGGCCCCACGCCCCCCCCCCCCCATCTCAGCATAATTAAGATTTAATAAAGAGAGATAGAAAAAAACATCATGTCTAGGCTTCTCAATTTAATTTCCTGCCAGTTCAGTTTAGTCTGGCTAGCTATCCGGAGTAAATCATGTTGTTACCGTAATCAAATTCATCTTTATTCATTGCTGATGCGCCCTTGCGTTCTGTCGTTAAATATTACAGCACAGGCCAATCGGGTGGGCCCACACGTTAACAAATATTTTTTTGTTGAGGATTTTCACCCCTCCGACTAATTTCTTGACCAGTTTAACCTCGTTATTTACAGCTTCCTAAATCCAGGACAGGCAAGACCACAACAATAACCACAGTCCAGCACCTGCTGCTTTAGTTTCAGCCGGCCCGTGAGGAAAAGCACCAGCATCCTGCGCTACGGCTCTCAGCCGAATGACGCTAAAGCACTTTTCATATCGCTGTAGTTGTGTTAGGTCTGTACTTTTCAGCAATGCACTTTACTGGAATGCAGAAATCAATTTGATTTTAAAATAGAAAATTAACATCAGTATTTAATTAAGTGCAAAATCTCTGCAATAAGAAGAGGGCGATTAGCTCTGGATGTCTGAGTAATCACAGTCCTGCTTGGGAACAGGACCTCATGGTACTCAGCCCCGTGAACCAACACAGGAACACACTGAGGGGCAACCCTGCACCCCCCACACTCCTGCATGTCCTTCTTGCTTTTTTCTCTGAATTAAAAGCATGTAACACCACCCAAAGCACAAAAACAAATGTGTAAAATTAATTTCTACAAAATGGTGAAAATGTTTCACATTCAAACATTTAATTACAATACTGTTCAAATGTATTTTTAGTTTACATAGATTATTACATATTAATATTAATAATTAAATACACATAACTGCACACTGCAGTATGTATGGCTTTTTTCTGGTTTTTCAGAGAAGTTCCACACAGGAGTCAAAACTGGAGTAAATGAATAACAATTGAGTCTCTTCAGGTTGTTATAATTTATTGCAGTTAGCACACAATTTAAAAATTTCACCAACAGCACACCAAAAAAGTACAAAACTAAACAGCCTCGTAATTTACTCCCCTTGTGAAATAAAACATACTATGATTGTCAAAGCTAAATGTCTAAATAAAATAAAAATTAAAATTGAAATAAATGGTCTCAGGGGCCTGACAAATAAAAGGTAATAGTTCTCATTAAATCTGCTTCATTAGACAGTGATTGTCCTTCTGTGACAGATTTCTCTCCTCTTTTTGCCGTTGTCGGAGCGTGGTCCAGCATATGTGAGTGTTTCCACGCCGATCGTCCCTGCTAGCCACAGATACATGGAGATACTAATCAGCTCATTTTCTTCACAGCTTTTTTCCCCATCAAGAAAAATATCAAATAAACAGTCCAGTTATACATAATTTCAGTTTTTCCAGCAAAAACCTTCAACATAAACAAGCCATAGTTTACAGTAGTTTAAGGCGGTCAAGTACATTAAGAAAAGTCGCATAAAAATACAATTAGAAAAAAAAAGAATCACAGATATATTTTTCCTTGATATTCCCATTACAGATTATAAGTGAGTGCAAAAAAGGGAAAATGACCACTGTGCAAAACGCTCCGTGCTCCCTGTGAGCCCCCCAGCGCCCTGCA
Organism: Albula glossodonta; assembly: GCA_019788955.1. Classification (NCBI taxonomy): domain Eukaryota; kingdom Metazoa; phylum Chordata; class Actinopteri; order Albuliformes; family Albulidae; genus Albula; species Albula glossodonta. Next base: position 327,406 of record JAFBMS010000160.1, read on the forward strand.
TTTATATATACCCCCCCCCCCCCCCCCCCCAAAGCGTCAGCTTCAGCGTTCAGTGTTTCACTGCTTCAGTCTCCAGTGCAGCGCTGGCCTCCCATTTTCCAATCTCACACAACGGCTTAAAATAACAAGGGAATAAAGGGAATTCTGAATCCTATTCAATGTTCAATAAAAATATGAAAGCAAACAGTAGTACTCTAAGTAGTTACTAGGCCTTACTTTACATGCCTTTTATTTAAATAAAAAGCATGTGAAACTGAGTTGAGTGTCTAAGTAAAACTGAAACGCATGCACGCACACACACACACACACACACACACACACGCGCACACACGCGCACACACGCGCACACACACACACACACACACACACACACACACTCACTCACACACAGGACGCAGACGCAGACGCAGATTACGGGTAGTGCGCATTACAGATCATTCCTCTGTTCCCGTAAGAAAAGAACACGGGAGAACTCAGACATGAGCGAGTGAGACCTCAGCTTTTTCAAGTTTATAGCAAGTGCCAAATGAAAATATAAATAAATAAATTACTGAAAAGCAGATATTTTCTTTTTAAATACAGGAAATAATTACCAAACAGATAATAAAAGGAATCCTGTAGTTGTGACACAGCCTGCGAGGCGACAGAGGCGGCGCGATTGGGACAGGACCAGATAAACCTACTGCACTCATGAGCCCAACTAGCGGCTCACTCAAACACGCTCCAGATTCAAAACAACAAAAAAACCTTAAAACAAATGAAATTCATGCATTTTCCATAGCTGTAATATTGACTTGTTCAGCAGGCTGGGGCTGAGGGAGGCCACAGCCTACCGTTATCTTCACTTACAGTTTACAGCAATACAGCAATTCACATTGTAATGTACAGGTGGAATTCATGCAATTACAGATCCCAGTTTCAGAATCATCTCCTACATCGCAAGAGAAATCTATACAGCCAACTCAAGTTTATTTTAATTAACAATGGTTTAATGACTGCAGTTACCAGCTTCAAAAAAATCAAATAATCAAATCATAATTACAAAGAATAAAAAAACACTTTTTCAGTTCATTTGAAAAAGAGGCTGTACATTGCATGAGTGCCATTTTGTCTCTCATCAGTCAAGTTTCCCTCCATGAGTGAAAAATAGTTGATATAATGGAGGTGTGTGTTTCAGATTGGACTGGCTGCCTGTGGCAGCAGTGCCATACACACGCGCGCACACACGCGCACACACACGCGCACACACACGCGCACACACGCGCACACACGCGCACACACGCGCACACACGCGCACACACGCGCACACACACGCACACACACGCACACACACGCACGCACACACACACACACACGTGTGTTCTCATACATGGCTGTGTGTACTGCTACACATTTCTGTACACAGTACCCGTTTAGCGTACTTTCATAACCTATGTTTAAAATATGTAACCCGCAATCATTGCATGGTGTAGTTCATTTACTGAGCAAATGTGGGTAGGTGCTGTAGCCCTCAGTGGTGCGGAGTGTGCAGGGCACAGACACGCTGAGGGGAAATGCTGCCTCCTTCAGAGGCATTGCCATGTGGAAAAAGCATTCCAGTCACTCTGAGGGCATTATTTATAATTATGAAATTAAACAACAAATAAAGGACAAAAATCAGCAGTAATATTTTCATGTGCTACTAAAGTGCAGTTTAGCAAAAGGTTTGTGACAAAATAACAAGAAACATGACTGATTCAGACCCCTCCCACACCTTACCTCACACCCGTGATGCCGGGGTAACTGTGTGGGAGTAAAGCAGTCTTGCGGGTTGGTTATGAGGCTCATTTCCAGAGCTCATGGGAGCTGTCCTCCAGGGTCCAGTCCCTGACACCGGGCAGACTGAGTGGGTCGCTCTTGACGGAGAGCGAGTTGACGAGTTCGCAGTGGAACTTGCGGATGTGGCGGTAGAGATCGCCGGACTGCGTGAAGCGGCGCTCACACCACTTGCAGGCGTGGGGCTTCTCACGCGTGTGCACCACAGCGTGCCGGCTCAGGTTGTGCGAGTACTGGAAGCTCTTGCCGCAGGTGGTGCAGGTGTAGGGCTTCTCGCCGGAGTGAGTCCGCTCATGCCGCTTCAGCGTGTACATGCAGGAGAAGGTCTTGCCGCAGATGGAGCAGGTGGGAACGTTGACGTCGCCGGTGGGTTTGGCGCGGACGCCCTCCTGCTCACGGAAGTGGGAGCTGAGGTGGATCTGCAGTACGTGGGGGCTGGGAAACACCTTGCTGCAGAGCGGGCACATGAAGATCTGCCCGTGGGGCGCTGCCAGCATGTTGGACACGTAGGGCAGCAGGTCGGTCTGAGCGCGCTCACTCTCGGGGCTCAGCATCTCCTCATCCTCGCTGGCCTTGTCCTCGCGCTCCAGCTCACTGGACAGAGAGGCATCACGCAGTGCCAGCGGCCCCTCAAAGCCCAGCCGCCGCGGGGCCCCGTTAGTGCTCGGCGGGGCATCTTTGGGGCCGGACTGGTCGCCGTCGTAGTCCCGGCTCGCCAGGTCCTCCTCATCCGAGCCAGTGTCCCTCTCCACCTTCACCTGCACCAGGTCAGGGGCAGGG
>JAFBMS010000160.1:335000-385000 GCA_019788955.1 Albula glossodonta
TACAGTGGGTAGCTTTATAGGTACTTGAGGGCGCCGGGTTTACCAATTTCCCCTTTCAAACAATTCGGTACTTTATTCGTTTTGCAAACCGTTTAGTAAACTTTTACTCAATTATCCGAGGCTTGCGAAAAACGTCACAAAATAACAATCAACAGTCGGTGCGGTGTCAGCGCTGTCTCTGAAGTGAGCTCATTACATTGTTAGACTTCGCCATGGCTATACTCAACCTGGTCAATGTGTAAATAGCCATCAACTCCCCGGTCTCTGCCCTACCGACACACCGGCTAAGTAACTGGAGCTTGGGTGAGAAACGGAATCAAAAACAAAACACAACATTGACACAGAATTTCTCTAACACACACATACACACTCGCGCATACACCACGTACAGCCTGTAAAACACTGACCCACGCAGTCACAGCGAACAAAAAAGTATCTAAGGATCACCAACCAACCTGCAGTAGTTACTGCCAGTATTACCAGGCCCTGGTGCTTCGTCGAGACGCACCGTCTCTCAGTCGCTAGCTAGCTAACATAGCAACTATTTTATGTCGGGTAGGGAACAGTCGGGTGAAAAGGAACGTTACTTTTTCCCCTCGCAGCCCACCCTCCGCCGTACACCCTCTTTCATCTTTGAAAGATCCCCGTATACACGCACTTACAGACAAGAAGGTTCCGTCTCTTCTTTCCAAAGGAGCTCCGTCAGATCCTCTCGGGTGAAAAAAATAACTAGATTGACTTTCAGCAGCTCTCCATAACAACCTGCAGTGGCACAGACAGGGTAAAGCGAGCGGGGAGCGGGGAGCTGCGGCAGCCAGATGTTTCCGAGCTGTTGCTACTCAACTCTCAAGCTAAAGGAAGCGTGTGACTGGCAGCGCTGAAGCCAATGGAGGCGGCGATAAGAAGAGCAGAAGCAAATTGAAAGCGGCCGCTGAGGGGGGAAGGGGGAGGGATGTCTCTTCTCCGCGTAGGTTGACACCAGGCAACAGTGAGAAGGCAGAAAAAAGGCCAAGAGAGCTGGTTCCTCAAACAGACTGGCGCAGAGCGCAGCGAGTGAAAGAGCGCAGTGATACGTGGGTACTGTAGTCACGGACCCGGGGAAGGCGCAGGAGAACAGGTGCGTTGCCTCCTCTCTCGTGCTTCACCATTCTTCAAAAACTCACCGGGTGCAACGCAAAGATCGCGGAGAGAGACCCAGGAGAGGAGGCGTGAGAGACGCGTTTAATCATGTATAATAATGTGGATAAGTACGCGACTGCAATTTGTTTTTGTTTTTTTGTTTGTTTTTTTTGTTAAATTGAATAAAGATGTATTTCCGCAATTTTTTATGTTGCTAATTTTCCTCAAAATAGCGGGTATGCATTTACTTGTATAACATGATGCATTAGCCGACGGTTTAAATAAGAGACGTTTTTTCCCAATAGTTGATGTATGTTACATTTATTTGAAGGGGTGTACATTTTGCAGAATTTTAGTTCTGCATGATAACGTTATTTCAGTACTTTTTAGGTATTTGGAGAACACTAGGAAAGTATGAATTTTCATGATTTTATCATTTGATGATTGGATCATTGATGGTTGGCTTTTTAAATTCTTGCCAAAAAGCAAAAGAAACCGATGAATTTGTTTATATACAATTAAATTATTATTTTATTATTACTATTATTGTTCTTGTCGTTGTTGTTGTTGTTGTTATTTAGCAGTGGTAGTAGTATTGCTTATTTGTATGGTAATCATAGTCCTCATAATTTATCAATTTTACTAACCTTAAAATATCAAAAGACGATGGAAATTAATATTGTGAAAGAAATTTTCTGCCATTTTACTATCCTGTTTGCTAAAATTATAGTTTATGCCCAAAATTTTCAGGTTGTTGTATTATTTGCTACTTAATCCAACAAGCAGAGTATAATAATTAATCATAACTATTAACGTGTGCGTGTCTGTTTAATGCGCGTTGTTCCTCCGTGAAGAGCAGACAACAGTCACGACACGCCATCGAAAGAATATAAGTCTTTTCCAAAATATTTTCCTCATCTTTTCTCAGACGTGGCTGAAACTTTGTACAAGATTGTAATCTGTTGACTTTCATAGGTTTTATTAGTTTTGTGTTATAATTTAATGTGTTTAATTACTTGGACAACTGAACACAACAGTCTTCTCTGAAACATTTACATTTTTACTGTATTTGTGAGTCCCATCATAAGCCGGCGCACCAAAAACATTTTCAGTTTTAACACCGCCAGAAACACAAATAAAAGAGATTTAATGTATAAAATATAACAAAATGGACCGTTCATCCTCCTAAAGGAGGTACAATTCATAAAAATGAATGGATTTGACTATTAAAATTTTGGAAAGTTCACAATTTGCATTGCATCAATACTAGTTACTACTTCATTTTATTATTACTGATCTGTTGCTTGGGCAAAATGTGTAATTTAGTACTTGTTGAAAACGTGGGTCTCAAAGGCAGAAGATTCGGCGCGGGAATTACTGATTCTCTTCTTTTCACAACTAAACAGACACGTAGCCTAAATATCGGCCATCATCATCGATAGTGCTGTGTGGTCATTTAAGACCAAAATCAACAACAGGCAAACGGGTATTTCTTCAATAGCGGAAGTGAACCACAAGAGTCGGAATGTGGTTGTCGGTAACCATCTAAATAAATGGCATTACTCTATTGAATAAGATATTGTAGTAAATAAAGCATACATCTGTTTTGATTTGTGGAAAATGCCCCCAAAAACACTTCGACATCTAATTCCGTACAGAAGCTGCTCCAAGTGATTATCGTGGCCATGTAATGTTAAAATGGGCTGGGATGATTTATAAGCCACAGATTAATGGTTGTTTTTAATGAAAACAAGTTATTACACTGCCGAATAATATGCGTGTGTTTCAGAAAACTGGATAATGAGCACAGCTTACATTACGAAGTGTTCCTCTTGACAGCTAGTCAATACCTTACATTACATTTCAAATTCAACGTAAACCATATTTCTTAATGTATCAGAGTACACATAATCCTTACTTTTATTATTTATAAATATGTTTAAGAACATGTTCGACAATTTGGTTTTTAGTCATGGTTTTCGGCCGAATGCATCCAGTCAATAGCACATTTTAAAGATGAGGATGCGGATACACCAGCATTCAGATGGATTATCCTAACTTTTAATTGCTGTCTTTCTTCTGTTAGCAACGCAAAAGAAACGTGTTTTGTGTAACCGAATGCGGTGATCAACGATGCACAACTGCGGATCTAGGACACCGGGAAGTCTGCCATCCCAACTTGAGTTTGGCTGAACGAGTAAAGTCTTTAAGTAAAGTGCATCGGCGACTGGCTGAATGAGTAAAGAAGTCAAGAATTTTATACATATATATATATATACACACACACACACACACACACACACACAAACACACACACACACAAATGTGTGTAACAAATACCCATTTAACTGAATTGACTTACATTAATTTATTTAATTGTGTTAAGTATTAAGGGTTAATTAACACCATACTTTAAGGTTTATTTTCGTTTTCCTGCACATAAACTCGCATTTATCAGTCTGTCATGTGTGTAGGATTTGTCTTTATGACAGTACTTTCTCTTTTTCATAACAGACACATTGTTACATGGACAGTGGCACAATGAATTAATTCTGTTTTTCAGTAGAATCCATAATCCATATAAAATTATATCAAGGGGGCAATTACTCTCTGCTACACTCAATTAATGTGTCATAATCAACACAGAATTTTGTAATAACCACATTTCAAAAGACTGTCATGTGGCCCAGTTCCTTGGTGTGAGTGTGTAGAATTATGGCTGAATGTCATTGTGTTTCAGCACAAACACAGGTCCTGTTAAACATGCATGCTGTCTGTGCCATGGCTGCTCCCACACACTCCCATTACTTTATTCAGGTTACACTTACTGTTCGCAGGGCATTCTCACCATTGTCCTGGTTGTTTCCCAAGTCTCTTCAAACAATTCATCTGTTGTTTACATTTAAACTAGATTAATCTGCTAATCTTAATATGATACGTTATATATCCCTGACTCCATATGGCAGTATTTTATATCATACATCATAGTTCAACAATTGTGTGAGCAATAATGGATTTTACTGACATAATCAGTAAATGTTATTCGTGATTAATGTGTTATATGTGTTCATATGAATACATAGTAGTGCACATTTATTCAAAATTATGTCTTTTCTTAAGGTGAAAAATACTTTCCAAAATGGTTGAAAATATTTTACAATATTCCTGACATGTTAAAATTTGAGAATCATTTTGTATTTTATATCACTGAAGGTACTGTAATACAGTATATTACCGAAGGTAGAGTCTGTCTGTAATACAGTATATTACCGAAGGTAGAGTCTGTCTGTAATACAGTATATTACCGAAGGTAGAGTCTGTCTGTAATACAGTATATTACTGAACCTAGTGTCTGACTGTAATGCAGTGTATTACTGAACCTAGTGTCTGACTGTAATGCAGACTTGGGGCACTATGTGGTGCTCCCACATCCAGAATCTCGGATGAACAGCAGAATCCTTTTTGCTCTTTCTTCCTCTCATGCCTGACTGATGTGCTGTTTAGATTCCAAATGACAGTAATTTGAATATGGCCGTGCTGACAGCAGAGTCTGCCCGCTGTTTGAAGCCACATTCACTGCACTCCCCTCCATCTGCTCTCACTAAAGTCAAATATAGGAGAGTGTTCGCTACACACACAATTTCAACCACTCACATTTCTTTAGGCTTTTGTATAATACCATAGAAATATTTTTATTTCATATTTAAATAATTCTGTGAGAGATGCTGTTTTGTCATTTCTGGATACATTCATTGGGATTCCAAACTGAGCAAACCTTTCCTCAATCCTCTGGCCCAGCTAAGTATTCTGGGAGGGAGAATGACAATTTTGCATCTGTGAAGCAGTGCTCTGCAGTTCCCTGGGAACATGATGAGCTATCGCTGTAGTGCCACAGCACATATGTGAGGAGGAGCTTAAGTTCCACTTTCTTATTCTTAGATTCAGAGGTAGAAGGGTGACACAAAGATAGTGTCATAAATGTATTGGTAAATTTCCCACATAGTACTGTACTTAGTCAGTTCACCATTCTGATGTGATCTCTTCTTGGAAAAGAATTCAGCCAGGAGATCACACTGCATACAAATGGTGCACCTGTGTAGCCGGTATTCAGTAACAGCTATATGCGAACCCTGCAACCTGCCCTCCGTCTCAGTGGCATTCAGTTCCAGGTAAAAGTGGGCAGGATGGCTCTGTGTCTCTCAGAATTGGGGCTTCAGTAACTGTCTGATGAGGTTTTGGTGGCCAGGTTACTGACCAGCTTAACCCTGCAGCCACACTGGCCCTACTGACCAGGTTAACCCTGCAGCCACACTGGCCCTACTGACCAGGTTAACCCTGCAGCCACACTGGCCCTACTGACCAGGTTAACCCTGCAGCCACACTGACTCTACTGACCAGGTTAACCCTGCAGCCACACTGACTCTACTGACCAGGTTAACCCTGCAGCCACACTGACCCTACTGACCAGGTTAACCCTGCAGCCACACTGACTCTACTGACCAGGTTAACCCTGCAGCCACACTGGCCCTACTGACCAGGTTAACCTTGCAGCCACACTGGCCCTACTGACCAGGTTAACCCTGCGGCCACACTGACCCTACTGACCAGGTTAACCCTGCAGCCAACCTGCCCTCCGTCTCAGTGGCATTCAGTTCCAGGTAAAAGTGGGCAGGATGGCTCTGTGTCTCTCAGAATTGGGGCTTCAGTAACTGTCTGATGAGGTTTTGGTGGCCAGGTTACTGACCAGCTTAACCCTGCAGCCACACTGGCCCTACTGACCAGGTTAACCCTGCAGCCACACTGACTCTACTGACCAGGTTAACCCTGCAGCCACACTGGCCCTACTGACCAGGTTACCCCTGCGGCCACACTGACTCTACTGACCAGGTCAACCCTGCGGCCACACTGACCCTACTGACCAGGTTAACCCTGCAGCCACACTGACCCTACTGACCAGGTTAACCCTGCGGCCACACTGGCCCTACTGACCAGGTTAACCCTGCAGCCACACTGACCCTACTGACCAGGTTAACCCTGCGCTATGACCATCCTGACCTACTGACCAGGTCAACTCTGCGGCCACACTGACCCTACAGACCAGGTCAACCCTATGGCCACACTGACCCTACTGACCAGGTTAACCCTGCGGCCACACTGACTCTACTGACCAGGTAAACCCTGCGGCCACACTGACCCTACTGACCAGGTTAACCCTGCACTATGACCATCCTGACTCTACTGACCAGGTCAACCCTGCAGCCACATTGACCCTACTGACCAGGTTAACCCTGCGGCCACACTGACCCTACTGACCAGGTTAACCCTATGGCCACACTGACCCTACTGACCAGGTCAACTCTGCAGCCACACTGACCCCACTGACCAGGTCAATCCTGCGGCCACACTGACCCTACAGAACAGGTCAACCCTATGGCCACACTGACCCTACTGACCAGGTTAACCCTGCAGCCACACTGACCCTACTGACCAGGTCAACCCTGCAGCCACACTGACCCTACTGACCAGGTTACCCCTGCGGCCACACTGACTCTACTGACCAGGTCAACCCTGCACCCACACTGACCCTACTGACGAGGTTACCCCTGCGGCCACACTGACCCTACTGACCAGGTTAACCCTATGGCCACACTGACCCTACTGACCAGGTCAACCCTGCGGCCACACTGACCCTACTGACCAGGTCAACCCTGTGGCCACACTGACCCTACTGACCAGGTTACCCCTGCAGCCACACTGACCCTACAGACCAGGTTACACAGTATAAAACTCTCACATATGTAAAACACAGAAATGCAGAGGGGTTTTCTTTTCGTCCAAAATTCCCTGTGTCCTAATTGGTTGAGTGAGAGGGCATGTAAAACAGAAATGTGCAAATATAAATCCACCTGAAATGTAAAAGAAAAATGGCTGGTGTTGCAACTCACCAACAACTTTACCTTAACAGTAATGTTAGCAAACTAGCTTGCTTTGGTGCTGATTCATTGGTGTCAAGGCTGCCTGGAACACAGTCCACAGGAGTGGACAATAGCAAAAATGTTAGCAGTTAGCTATGATTGCTGGAATAAGACAACAGCACAGCAAACAGCAGACATATCACACACAAACAAACTGTAAAATCTATTTTTAGATGACATGATGCATAACAGCTTTCATAAACTTACTGATTAGCTAGCCATCACAATATCAGTAACTAGATAACTATCTACATTTCATTTAACTATTGGCTAATATTAGGATTGGCACTCTGGTTTGGCCAGATACACCTAGCAAACGTTATTCTGCAATCCTGGTAGCGAACATTACTTTCTTAGGGTGGCATGCACACATGGTCTGTTGATAATTGCTGTTGTTATCAGTTTAATTACAATGACACTAGATATGCAAACGTTTCAGACGGGGAGCATCAGGACACTGTTGCACCCAGGGTTTAGCTACAGTATAACCCACTTTCAGATGTGCATACACACACAGACACACACACATACATGCACACACACACACACACACTCATATAGACACACACACACACACACACACATACACACACACACACACACACACACACACACACACACACACACAAGAACACACACACACACACACACACACACACACAGTCACACACACAGACACACATCCACTCACACTCTCACACACACAAACACACACACACACATACACACACACACACACACACACACACACACATACACCCTATAGGAGGTAGTATCTTATCACAAATTGCATGCTTGTTTCTTTTCAGTAAAGCCAAACTACAGACCCCATGTATTTGCACAGCTCTGCCCAATTACCGAGGCCCAGGTTCTGCTTCGCAGTCTGGGTCCAGACCGGTCCTCCTCTACCGAGGCCCAGGTTCTACTTCTCAGTCTGGGCCCAGACCGGTCCTCCTCTACCGAGGCCCAGGTTCTACTTCTCAGTCTGGGCCCAGACCGGTCCTCCTCTACCGAGGCCCAGGTTCTGCTTCTCAGTCTCCTGAGACCGGTCCTCCTCTGGGCTGTTCATGCATCACAGCATGTCACAAACTTGATCTCATGATGAAAAATAGTGAAGTACACCACAGAGATCTTGAAATTCCAAGTTTTAAAGAAATCCCTATTTTAAAAAAATCCCCTCCCTTTTTGTGGAAGGTCAATATGGCACATCCTATCACTAGGGTTACTAAAAGTGCTGTAATAATAATTATAATAGTAATTAATAATAATACATTACCTTTGTTTTAAAAGGCCACACTGCAGAATTAAATACAGAAGCTACAACAATGATGTACTGAGTCTGTAAAAGTGACCATGAGTTACACAGAAGGCTCTGAGACTTTGTAGAGAGTGTTAGTGGTTTTCAGTTGAATTTAAGTAACCTGTTCCAGTAACTCAGGAGACAGCAGCTTCCTGCAGCTGTGCGGTGATGCTTAGGAAGTGCTCCTCTTCATCTGTGGTAAGAATCTTTTTACAGTACATTACGTTACATACTCTTCCACCAGATCAGAAGGTTAAAGGCTGTGTGCTTCAGCCGCCGTCTGAGAAGCAATAGCCTGCATGCCCACACCGAGCGACCCAGTGATACATTTGCTCTTTGCACATTTAATAAAGCTGCTCTTTGCACATTTAATAAAGCTGCTCTTTGCACATGTAGGAAAGATTACTTTGTTTAGTTTTTTTCTTTTAGATTTAAAAAAAGACAAAAGAACATTGTAGGAAGCAAATACTCAGGACACACTCAAAGCGATGGCCCACATGTAAGGAACACGATTACTTTGTTTAGTTTTTATTCTTTTAGGACTTTAACACAAAAGGACACACTCAAAGAACACTTGTAGGACAGCAAATACTCAGGACACACTCAAAGCGATGGGGGTTTATCCCACTGAGCAAATACTCAGGACACACTCAAAGCGATGGGGGTTTATCCCACGGTCCCCTTACTGAGCAAATACTCAGGACACACTCAAAGCGATGGGGGTTTATCCCACGGCCTCCTTACTGAGCAAATACTCAGGACACACTCAAAGCGATGGGGGTTTATCCCACGGCCTCCTTACTGAGCAAATACTCAGGACACACTCAAAGCGATGGGGGTTTATCCCACGGCCCCCTTACTGAGCAAATACTCAGGACACACTCAAAGCGATGGGGGTTTATCCCACGGCCTCCTTACTGAGCAAATACTCAGGACACACTCAAAGCGATGGGGGTTTATCCCACGGCCACCTTACTGAGCAAATACTCAGGACACACTCAAAGCGATGGGGGTTTATCCCACGGCCCCCTTACTGAGCAAATACTCAGGACACACTCAAAGCGATGGGGGTTTATCCCACGGCCCCCTTACTGAGCAAATACTCAGGACACACTCAAAGCGATGGGGGTTTATCCCACGGCCTCCCTGCTGTCTCTATTGTGATAATGAGTTATCCCATGGCCTCCCTGCTGTCTCTATTGTGATAATGAGGCTGCAAGAGGTCGAGATGAGAAGTTAGAAATGTGTTTTAAAAGTGAAGAGGAAAGAGACTGAATGCCATTGGCTGTCCAGCTGTGTCTGAATCACCTCACAGTTGCAAATGAAGGCGGTATGTGGACATATGGCACAAGGTACAGCGTGTCCCAAAATGAGCTGAACTGAACCACATCCTTACAAGTGGACAAATTTGAAGGCAGCATCCTATGTATTCTTCCCTAGGTATGATATCTCAGAAGTCTTTGTGAGGGCCTGAAAAACATATCATTTCTAGTTGCACCTAAAAAATGAAAATGTTTTCAACATGTGGAATATTTTCGTAACAGACTCAGGCAAAACTTTCTAGAAGCAAATATCCCCATACAATTCTATAGGGTTACCATTTGCTTAGGTATATTAGCCTGCAAACTGTTAAGGTGTGGACAGACAAATTATTTTCAAAATAAATTAAGTACATCTAGCACTGAAAGTCCAAAATTGCACTAATCCTGTTTACCAACAAACTATAGAGTATCCAGCACTGCATCAAGCCCATTTACCTACAGTCTACAGGGTATCCAGCACTGCATCAAGCCCATTTACCTACAGTCTACAGGGTATCCAGCACTGCATCAAGCCCATTTACCTACAGTCTACAGAGTATCCAGCACTGCATCAAGCCCATTTACCTACAGTCTACAGAGTATCCAGCACTGCATCAAGCCCATTTACCTACAGTCTACAGAGTATCCAGCACTGCATCAAGCCCATTTACCTACAGTCTACAGAGTATCCAGCACTGCATCAAGCCCATTTACCTACAGTCTACAGAGTATCCAGCACTGCATCAAGCCCATTTACCTACAGTCTACAGAGTATCCAGCACTGCATCAAGCCCATTTACCTACAGTCTACAGAGTATCCAGCACTGCATCAAGCCCATTTACCTACAGTCTACAGAGTATCCAGCACAGCATCAAGCCCATTTACCTACAGTCTACAGAGTATCCAGCACTGCATCAAGCCCATTTACCTACAGTCTACAGAGTATCCAGCACTGCATCAAGCCCATTTACCTACAGTCTACAGAGTATCCAGCACTGCATCAAGCCCATTTACCTACAGTCTACAGAGTATCCAGCACTGCATCAAGCCCATTTACCTACAGTCTACAGAGTATCCAGCACTGCATCAAGCCCATTTACCTACAGTCTGCAGAGTATCCAGCACTGCATCAAGCCCATTTACCTACAGTCTACAGAGTATCCAACACAGCATCAAGCCCATTTACCTACAGTCTACAGAGTATCCAGCACTGCATCAAGCCCATTTACCTACAGTCTACAGAGTATCCAGCACTGCATCAAGCCCATTCACCTACAATCTACACAGTATCCAGCACTGCATCAAGCCCATTCACCTACAATCTACAGAGTATCCAGCAATGAATAAAGCCCATTTGTATTTGTGCTCACTGGTGATAGCATGATATTTCTTGAGTTTATTATATTTGTCTTCATGCAGAGTGATATATAAGACTTTCTTTTTGTTCAGGTTTCATCTGACAAAACCTGCCCCATATCAACAGCACTGTCTCCAATTGAGACCTGAGAGTGGAAGCTCCACATTCGCCCATGATCCCTTGTCTGCTGCCCTCTGGTCCAGCAAGACCTCACCTGCTGCCCTCTGGTAAGGAGTCTTGGGCATTTCCAATCATGCCCTTGTGCATTAAGATGTCCATGACCAAATGACCCATAGGGCCAGTTGCACAGTTCGTAGCCATAATACATTACAGCAACAGCACAGCGGGTTCTTCTGATAGCACTGACTGGTCTGAGTAGGACCAAAGCTGAGCTGAATGACTGTGACTCCCATACAGCACAAACAATGTGCTTCCTTACACTCACATAAACATGTGATAAACAGATAGCTCTGCTCCAGTCTCATCCTTATCCTCATATAAATGTGTTATAAACGTGATAAATCTATCATAAACAGGTCAGGCTCAGTGTCTGACCTCCCTTCCAAGACAGCACTACATTAGAGCACTCAGCAGACACAGATGTTGTTGTGCTATACATAACCCCCAGGTCTGAGTCGGGTGCTCCCACATCATGTCACTCCCCCCTCCCGCCCCCACTCCACTGCCACTCTGTCTGGACAACAGTAGTAGTCGTTCACTGCCAGAAAAATACGCCCCTAAAATTTGGAGACAGCTTGGTTGGGTATGCTCAGGCTCCAGATCCCGTTTGCTGAAAGCAGGGCTTGTAATTATGCTAATAAATGTAGCCGGAGGTAAGAATTTCATGGGTGGCGTCTGCCATTAGCCAGGATTAGGCAGATGTTGATACACCGCCTCCTTTGATGGGATTAGCTCTGCTCTGGAGCACAGAGTAGAGAGGCAGATACCATGGCAGAGTTGCCCACATATACCTCTCCTCTTCGGGCTGCCTTGGGTCCATAGAAGAGCCAATGACTATTTCACACTCTACAGGCCACATACAGTACTGCCGGGTATCTGAGGGCATGTGGAGAGCGTCACAACACTACAGGCCACACACAGTACTACAGGAGAGAGCCAGTGACTATTTCACACCCTACAGGCCACACACAGTACTACAGGAGAAAGCCAGTGACTATTTCACACCCTACAGGCCACACCCAGTTCTACAGGAGAGCCAGTGACTATTTCACACCCTACAGGCAACACACAGTACTACAGGAGAGACAGTGACTATTTCACTCCCTACAGGCCACACACAGTACTACAGGAGAGCCAGTGGCTATTTCACAACCTACAGGCCACACACAATACTGCAGGAGAGAGCCAGTGACTATTTCACACCCTACAGGCCACATACGGTACTACAGGAGAGCCAGTGACTATTTTACACCCTACAGGCCACACACAGTACTACAGGAGAGCCAGTGACTATTTTACACCCTACAGGCCACACACAGTACTACAGGAGAGCCAGTGACTATTTTACACCCTACAGGCCACACACAGTACTACAGGAGAGCCAGTGACTATTTTACACCCTACAGGCCACACACAGTACTACAGGAGAGCCAGTGACTATTTGCACACTACAGACCACACGCAGTACTACAGGAGAGCCAGAGACTATTTTACACCCTACAGGCCACACACAGTACTACAGGAGAGCCAGTGACTATTTTACACCCTACAGGCCACACACAGTACTACAGGAGAGCCAGTGACTATTTTACACCCTACAGGCCACACACAGTACTACAGGAGAGCCAGTGACTATTTTACACCCTACAGGCCACACACAGTACTACAGGAGAGCCAGTGACTATTTCACACCCTACAGGCCACACACAATCCTGTATATCTTGGAGTACTGTTGAATGATTAGGGGAGGGGTGTGTCTTGCACTGATGGCAGTGGGTGGCTGGTGTGTGACTGGCAGGCCTGCAGGGCCCCTGTGTTGTGGAGCCCTGGGGCACTGAAACCAGCCCTAGAGGTAGTCAGTGGGTCCAGGGGTGTCTGGACACAGAGAGTGAGGAGTTTTATAAAAGGATATCTTATTGTAAGACCTCACTCATTACAGTCGAGACAAATTGCGGTTTTCCATAGTTTTTTAATTTGTCATGCATTAGATACAGCAATGTGATCAACAACACCACAACTGAGGAGCAGTAAAATTGCCTGATTCTTTTTTATGAAATCATGAATTCTAGTTTCTCAGAAGCATCTGTCTCAACAAATGTGTTCAGTCAGTCCATCTACAAACCTGCCACAGCAAGAGAAAAATACAGTTTCAATTCCACCAGTGGCAGAGAGAGGAAAGAGGGAGTGGAATGAAGACATTTTCAAGGTAGGATCAAAATTTCCTAAAATGCATGCACTGTTGTGAAAACCACTCATTCTCCACCTGTACTAATAGCATTTCTGCAACTTTGGGACTTTCTGCTTCGTTTGCAACTAAAATTCTGCAGGCATGGTGCCCTGACTGGGGTTCAGCATTCTGAATGCCATTCAGTCAAGCATGCTGACACACGCAAACAACACCCAAAGAAACACAGCAAGAGCACAGAAATACAAACACACACCAAACTACACCCAAACAAACACAGCAAGAGCTCAGAAATACAAACACACACCAAACTACACCCAAACAAACACAGCAAGAGCTCAGAAATACAAACACACACCAAACTACACCCAAAAAACACAGCAAGAGCGCAGAAATACAAACACACACCAAACTACATCCACACAATCTCCTCCTGCTGTCACATCAACAACCCTTAGAGAGAATGATAGAGGGAGAGAGACAGGGGGAGAGGGAGGTTCAGGTGTATCCATGTCTGGGAGTTGTAGAGTGAATTGCTTATGTGAAAATGGTATGGTCTCTCTCTTTTTCTGTCTCTCTGTCTGTGCAGTGTTAATGTCTGTTTTGCTCGTTGGGGGAGAGACGAGGATGAGGGACAGCTGCTTTCTGTCAGAACCCCACAGCTGAGGGCTGACCAGAGGGGGGGCACCGCAGGACTGATGTCTGTTTTGTGTTGTATGTTAGTACTGTGTTGAATGTAGTTAAAAAGAAAACAAAGAAAAACCTCAAGGGTACTGATGTAGGGCTGCAGGTGCTGCCACTCTCATACACAAACGTGCACAAACACACACAAATACACACACACACACACACACACACACACACACACACACATGCATACTCACTCACAGCATATAGCTGCAAGTACCCTAGTTCCTGTCTGTGCTTCACCTGTGTTAAGGAGTCATGTGCACAGACTCCTGGGATGACAGATCTTCCCCTGGACACAGCTGGAGGTGTAGAGTTGTGATTGGAAAGTGGTCAGCTAACCTCCAGGGTTGTGCCTGGAGCCACAGCTACAAATCTTCATCCAAACATTTTGCATTAATGGTCCTGCTGGGTCCCTCATTGTTTCTCTTATCCCTTCCACAGACACGTGCTTTATTTGCTTTAGTAACCAGCTGGTATCACCAAGTTTTCCATTTTGTGGCCCAAGTATTCCTGTGCAGTGAGTGTGCTAATGGAGCATGGGAGCGTTTTTGTGTTTCAGTATGGAGAGCCAGTGAGATCTGTGCAGTGGAATGGGGATCTGGGGACATTACGGGCTTGCTGGCAGGTTTAGTGGCCTAATGCCTGAGAGTAGTGCATGTGAATTGTGCAAGGGAATTTACCTTGTTTGTCGGGATTTGGACCATTCAGAATACTTTACATCTTGTTGGTGAAGATGGAGTTGAATTTTGTATTGTCATGTATAAGACTGCACGGATGTCTGAGGTTGTGATGTAGGTGTGGTCAGATTTCATGTCCATTTAATAATGGGGGATTTTAAAATACTCTCTCTCTCCCAGGGGAAACCACAGCAGCAGTTTACTGAATGCACATGGCACTCAGACAATTAATATAGCTCATAACAAATAGCATTTAATGAAGCATCTTGCCATATGGAGGGATCTGTCTCTTTCCGAGCGCTCAGAAGCACACACTGATACAGAGGTACACACCGATAGGGAAGCGCACACTAAAACACACTGAAAGAGAAGTGCACACTGAAACACACTGATAGATTAGCGCACACTAAAACACACTGAAAGAGAAGTGCACACTGAAACACACTGATAGACTAGCGCACACTGAAACACACTGAAAGAGAAGCGCACACTGAAACACTGAAAGAGAAGTGCACACTGAAACACACTGATAGACTAGCGCACACTGAAACCAACTGAAAGAGAAGCGCACACTGAAACACTGAAAGAGAAGTGCACACTGAAACACACTGATAGACTAGCGCACACTGAAACCAACTGAAAGAGAAGTGCACACTGAAACACACTGATAGAAGTGCACACTGAAACACACTGATAGACTAGCGCACACTGAAAGAAAGAGAAGCGCACACTGAAACACACTGATAGACTAGCGCACACTGAAACACACTGAAAGAGAAGCGCACACTGAAACACACTGAAAGAGAAGCGCACACTGAAACACACTGAAAGAGAAGTGCACACTGAAACACACTAAAACACACTGAAAGAGAAGCGCACACTGAAACACACTGAAAGAGAAGCGCACACTGAAACACACTGAAAGAGAAGTGCACACTGAAACACACTGATAGACTAGCGCACACTGAAACACACTGAAAGAGAAGCGCACACTGAAACACACTGAAAGAGAAGTGCACACTGAAACACACTGATAGACTAGCGCACACTGAAACACACTGAAAGAGAAGCGCACACTGAAACACACTGAAAGAGAAGCGCACACAGAAACACACAGAAAGAGAAGCGCACACTGAAACACACTGATAGACTAGCGCACACTGAAACACAACTGAAAGAGAAGCGCACACTGAAACACACTGAAAGAGAAGCGCACACTGAAACACACTGAAAGAGAAGCGCACACTGAAACACACTGATAGACTAGCGCACACTGAAACACTGAAAGAGAAGTGCACACTGAAACACACTGATAGACTAGTGCACACTGAAACACACTGATAGACTAGCGCACACTGAAACCAACTGAAAGAGAAGCGCACACTGAAACACACTGAAAGAGAAGCGCACACTGAAACACACTGAAAGAGAAGCGCACACTGAAACACACTGAAAGAGAAGCGCACACTGAAACACACTGATGGAGGAACACACACTGATGGAGGAGTACTGTTCTCCCCCTAAAACTGCCAAAATCATAGTGCACTAAATCTACAGCAGCTGCACACTGGAAGCTATCGGTGTTGGTGCTCATCTGAAGTTTAGCTCATTCAAAACACAGACATTTGGAGGGAAACGTGAGGGTTTCTGGAGTCAAATCCTGACCTCAGATCCACAGAAACAGACCAGGAAGCATTTTCCTCCTTCCTGTCTCTCTTTCTTCACATTATCCTGTATCTCCCGGCACTCCTGAAATCTGCCAGAATTAGAGTGGGGTATTTGTGTGTTTGTATGCCTGTGTACAGGGCTGCCAACTCTCACGCTTCTGGCATGAGACACATGCTTTCAGGCTCTGTCTCACGCTCTCACACCGCCCAGGCAAATGTCACGCCATGTGACACGGCACCATTGTCCTTCCGTTACTGATATGGAAAATGTGCTGAAAATGTTTTCAGCGTCTTGGATTTTCAATCGGCACCGCGGACTGATTCACGTAAATAGAAACTGATTCTTGATTGGACTGCATCAAGGTTCTCCACCAATCAAATTTCTGCTCTCCTCTCACTCACCTTACCGGTTTACCTGTGTCCGCGCCACAGTGTAACGTTAAGAGAAAGAGTTGAATGAGTAGCTAGCTAACTAATGTTATGTTTAGTGATAACTAGCTATCTTTCCTAGTAATGTCGCTAGAAACTCAACTTCTGTGCAATGCCACCGAGTACAGTGCAGTAATGTAGTGGTAACATATTTGATATCATATTTGTTTGCGGTGTACGTTCTTTTGTTTTCTTACCACTTGTGTTAACTAAATGTATGATGTTTATTATTTTGGCAACCCCTGCCAAACTGTGTTATCTATAAAAATTAAACATCTTACATCAAAGAGCTTTGCTCTGAATTTCCTGCATATTTTCAGCTATACCAGAGGACGTTATAGACACTGGAAGTGTATTATTTATGATATATACATTTATGATGTGTATGTCTTATTGACTACTATAGTATGTATTCATGACATAATGTGGACAACTGCTTTATAGGGTGAAAGTCTCATGGTTGAAATTTCATGTTAATTTCGCCTCCCTCATTCACTGCATAGTTTTTTCATTACCTTTCAGACTTGTGAACATCTTGTGAAGTGAATGAAACTGTGTGCCCATTATTGGGTTAGTGTAAGTGTTATATTGTGAAATTGTGAGTATTCCCCAGGGTGGAAGACCCAGGGTGGCACAGTCAGGCTATACCCTTAAATACTGGACAAATGTCCCGCCACATGTGCAAGCTGCATACTGCTGTAAACCCTGATGGTGAATTGAGTCTGAATATGTGCGTGATTTATTAAGCCCATGGCATCAAAATCTCACTCCAGCCAGGTACCCAAAGTTGGCAACCCTGCTATGAGTCTGTGTGTATGAGTGTGTGTATATTTGTGAATGTGTGTGTGTAAGCGAGAGACAAAGTATGTATATGTCAATGTATTTGTGTATGTTTGTGTATGTGCGTGTGTGCGTGTGTGTGTGTGTGTGAGTTTCCCTGGGCCCTGACTCCGCCCCCTTACACTGGGTTAGAGAAGTAGATGTGGGGTTTGATTAGCAGACACTAAAAACAACACTGCCGTGTGTAAATAATTCATGAAAATGATCCCTTTCAGTGTGTCTGTCTCATGGGGCGGGGGAGAACAGCTGTCATTTCCCAGGGTGCACCAGGAGCCTCTGGAGGTGCAGCATCTGTTTCAGGAAGGGGGGAGTCAGAGGAAACACTGCTGAGGATTGGACTTGTTTATTTACTGATGTGTTTACACAGATAAATCTCAGCCACAACATAAAACAATGGAAGTCCCATGCAAACTTCTGCCAGATCATTCAGTTCTTACAGACCTGCATGAAGCTGGCACCGCATATGCTCAAAAAACAAACACAACTATTTCTGACCATTTGTGTTTCATTGCTGCATGTCTGTGCACAACAAATGAACATTTGTCCTCTTTTAATTTTTAAAAGAGGTCTTATTTTTTCACCCAGCACCATTTGTGTTTAGGTTACGCACACACACCATCCGAGTCAGGAGAAAGGCGAGAGGAACCCAGCGCTCAACTAACAGTCATTTGATTAGTGGTTCTTTATGATGTCAGATGTCAAAAATGTCCTGGTTAATTTCTCAAAAACAGCATTACCAAAAAGGTTTATAGCCCACACACAAACGATGCACAAACGAATGAGACCCATTTGGAACATTTTGGACATTATTGGGGTGCTGAGAAAAAATGAAACCTTGATAAAAAAGAGCACAAATGTGGACTAACAATGCACAAACAAACTGGATTGTTGAGAGATGATTTTGACAATGTTTGGGTGCTGGGTGTCATGTTAAATATCTCAAAAATGGTATGAGCATGACTGTGCATTTGTTGTTCTCAAACATGCATAAACAAAAGCAAAAACAATCAAAAATAGTGTTATTCAATTTTTAACAGGTGGGATGCTAACTTCACACAGGTTTCTCACAGCCCTTCTCGTTAGTATAACTCACCTGCCTTGGCCAGGAACAAGATTCATCATGGCAGCTTGGTGAAATGAATCAGGTGCAGTATTAACAACATCACCCAGTCATATATAAAATAACATGCCCTCCATGTGCTCCACAGTGTGCCTGATATCAGACTAATATTAAGCTGAAGCAGTAATTGGTTCACACAGCTGTTGCCTAATTTAGACATTTGGACAGAAAGCACTGACCTTTGTGAAACACTGCCCCCTGTGGGCCTTTTAAACACAGCAGCAGCATTTATGCCCAAGAACATGGAGCCACAGTGCTCAGCTCCCAGCTGTTCTGCATTTGAGCTGGAGAGTGAATGAGCCACCGTACAGCCAGGCCAGGGGGTTGCAGCGGGGGCCGTCAGCCAGCCAAAACACACAGCT
The DNA here is from genome assembly GCA_019788955.1 of Albula glossodonta. NCBI lineage: Eukaryota > Metazoa > Chordata > Actinopteri > Albuliformes > Albulidae > Albula > Albula glossodonta. Next base: position 354,204 of record JAFBMS010000160.1, read on the forward strand.
GTATCGAAGTGTGGCTATAGTAACTTCAGTAACACACAGTTATATCTTGGTGTGGCTATAGTAACTTCAGTAACACACAGTTATATCTTGGTGTGGCTATAGTAACTTCAGTAACACACAGTTATATCTTGGTGTGGCTATAGTAACTTCAGTAACACACAGTTATATCTTGGTGTGGCTATAGTAACTTCAGTAACACACAGTTATATCTTGGTGTGGCTATAGTAACTTCAGTAACACACAGTTATATCTTGGTGTGGCTATAGTAACTTCAGTAACACACAGTTATATCTTGGTGTGGCTATAGTAACTTCAGTAACACACAGTTATATCTTGGTGTGGCTATAGTAACTTCAGTAACACACAGTTATATCTTGGTTAAATAGTAACTTCAGTAACACACAGCTGTATCAAAGTGTGGTAATTGTAACATCTGCTCCTTAAAAATTAAACTTAAAGCATTTTAGGAACATACGCTCACCTTTAAGCGTTTCTGTAGTAATGTACGCTCATATTGAAGCTTGTTAATAGAGGTGTGTGTTCATATTAAATTGTGGCAGTGGTAAGGTACACTCATAAAAGTATTTCTGTGGTAACATACACCTGCATTAAAGCATTAAAGTCATTTTTGCTCATGTGTAGCTGTAGTAATGCGCGCTCATATTGAAGCGTAGCTGTGCCTCCGTGCTGCGCTGCCAAGCCCTGGGGAAACGTCTTGCAGGGTGGAGCACAGATGCAGAAGCAGGCCTTGTGTTGCCGCAGGAGGAAATGGCTGACTACCTTTTGGCTTGGAGGTGCCATTAACCAATTTTCCTTCCAGATGTCCATCAGATGCTGGGCCAGAGCGACTGAGAGCCCAGCGCTCTGAGCCACTGAGCCATTCTGCCTCTCCTACATCTGGGCCTACAGTCCGCCATCTCTCCCTTTCTCCCTCTCTTAGCTCCATCTCTTTCTCCCTCTCTCAGCCCCTATCTCTCTCCCTCTCTTAGCTCCATCCCTCTCCCCCTTTCTCAGCCCCTATCTCTCTCTCTTAGCTCCATCCCTCTCTCCCTCTCTCCCTCTTTCAGCCCCTATCTCTCTCTCTCTCTCTCCCTCTTTTAGCTCCATCCCTCTCTCCCTCTCTCCCTCTCTCAGCCCCTATTTCTCTCTCTCACTCTCTTAGCTCCATCCCTCTCTCTCAATTTCAATTTCAACTTCAATTTGCTTTATTGGCAGGACAACAAAAAGTCACATTGCCAAAGCAACATACAAAATCACATAAACAACATATTAACAACAATGCAACGTGTAATTTACAATGCTTAAAATAATTAAACATAACAAAGACAGGGAAAAATAAATAAATATGCATATACATACACACACATACATTACATGTATTCATATACCTGCACATACATATACACACATATACCTATATGTACACATACACAGACATACATATCTGCATACTTATATTTCTTTTTATTCTTTATTTTTCCCTTTGTTTATACAGAGATTGTCCTCTTCCTGTCCCTTATTTTATGGCAGGTGGCTACATATTTGGCTGCTTGTTGTTCTGTAGGTCCTTCTCCTAGAATTATTGATGATTATCTCTGTCTCTCTCTCCCTCTCTCAGCTCAATCCCTCTCTCTCTCTCCCTCTCTTAGCTCCATCCCTCTCTCTCTCTCTCTCTCAGCCCCTATCTCTCTCTCTCTCTCTCTCCCTCTATTAGCTCAATCCCTCTCTCTTTCTCTCCCTCTCTTAGCTCCATCCCTTTCTCCCTCTCTCAGCTCCATCCCTCTCTCTCTCTCTCAGCCCCTATCTCTCTCTCTATCTCCCTCTCTCAGCCTCTATCCTTCTCTCCATTTCTCCCTCTTTCTCAGTCTTTCTAGCTCACTCACTCTCTTTTAATAGTTGGTTGAGAGCAAGCGAAAGCAGCAAGGCTGGGGTTTGGAGAGGAGTGATTCAGAAAGGGGCTGATGGGAAGCACCGGGAGCTCCATGGATCTCAGAAAGGGGCTGATGGGAAGCACCGGGAGCTCCATGGATCTCAGAAAGGGGCTGATGGGAAGCACCGGAGCTCCATGGATCTCAGAAAGGGGCTGATGGGAAGCACCGGAGCTCCATGGATCTCAGAAAGGGGCTGATGGGAAGCACCGGGAGCTCCATGGATCTCAGAGCTCTGACTCCCCACTACCCGCCCACTCCTGCTGAGGACTCTGCGTTTATGCAGCATGAAAAATACTGCTTATGAAACGAACTCATTGGTGAGGGACTGAGTGTGGACAGATCTTTTTGGTTTCTTCTGCTGTAGAACAGAGCCAACAAGCATACCATAGTAGATCACAGATGGAGGTCGTGTTTTTTTTTTCTATTGTTGAAAGGAACCAACACATAGACAGCTGCATGTGGAGGAGAGTAAAAGAAGAGAAGTACAGTACCCACTGCTTCCATCAGTCTGAAAGACAGAACTGTGAAAATGATGGACAGGCACCTTAGACACTCTATTACAGGAAGAGGAAACACATGAAAATCACACACGTGTAATAAAATGTATGGTAAGAAGGGAAGGATGGTGTAGTTTTGGTGGGTAGGAAGGGAAGGATGGCGTAGTTTTGGTGGGTAGGAAGGGAAGGATGGTGTAGTTTTGGTGGGTAGGAAGGGAAGGATGGTGTAGTTTTGGTGGGTAGGAAGGGAAGGATGGTGTAGTTTTGGTGGGTAGGAAGGGAAGGATGGTGTAGTTTTGGTGGGTAGGAAGGGAAGGATGGTGTAGTTTTGGTGGGTAGGAAGGGAAGGATGGTGTAGTTTTGGTGGGTAGGAAGGGAAGGATGGTGTAGTTTTGGTGGGTAGGAAGGGAAGGATGGTGTAGTTTTGGTGGGTAGGAAGGGAAGGATGGTGTAGTTTTGGTCAGGGAAATGTGGAAGCAGAGAGCTGCTTGGAGGTGGAGTTTGGAGAGCGAGTTTTTGAGTTTTTTGGCGGAAGCGGTGCTGGCTCTCTGATTGATGGTACCTGCTCTGGTTTCCTGTGCGCGTGCAGAGATGCAGCGGGCGCCAGCCTCGCCTGGTGGAATGAATTCCCAGGAAGGGCTAACCTGTGCCAGCTGTTGGGACAGCCGCCCTGTGCCAGCAGCTCGGCTCTGCCCGCTGGATCATCTGCTGCAGCGCGTCCATCTGCGGCATTCCACTCCCCCCCTCATCCGCACCTTCCACACAGAGCCGCCCAGCGCAGCGCCGCTGCCAGCCTGCCAACCGCGCCAGATGTGGGAGCTGTAAGCCCCAGGCTGGATCAATGCAGGGCCCCCCTCATTACTGGGGCTGCTGAATGTGGGCGCACGCCTTTCAGCTCCTTCCCTTACAAACCATCCATCAGCGTGGGGGGGGGCCTTTTTGTGGATGCGTGGGGGCAGGGGGGCAGACTCAGCTGGGTCTTTCACTTGGGCTGGCTGATGGTGGGAGCCTTTGAGCAGGAGAGCTGGGGAAGCACTATGGAGGGGTGAACACATGCAGCCGGAGGAAGGGTTCATGCAATATAACACAATCAGCTTCTCTTTGGCTGCGAGAGAGTCTCTCTTAAAGGAAGGGAAGGGTGGTCCAAGACCATCTCCAGAGGAGAGGAAAGCCCTCTGCATTAAAGAGGTGATGGTCCTGTTACAGATGAGATGGTCCCATTACGATCGAGATGGTCCCGTTACAGCACGATGATCCCGTTACAAAGGAGATGGTCCCGTTACAGAAGCGATGGTCCCGTTACAGAGCGATGGTCCCATTACAGAGGATATGGTCCCGTTACAGGGCAATGGTCCCGTTACAATGCAATGGTCCCGTTACAGAGGAGATGGTCCCATTACAGATTAGATGGTCCCGTTACAGAGGAGATGGTCCCATTACAGAGCGATGGTCCCGTTACAGAGGAGATGGTCCCATTACAGAGCGATGGTCCCGTTACAGAGGAGATGGTCCCATTACAGAGGCGAGGTAGGCTGAGGGCACCAGGCATCAGCCTCACAGTGGGCTGTGCGTGGGTAATGTGTAAAAATGTCATCTGGGTAAGTTGCTTTGGATAAGGGTTAAACGCCTGTGTTGTTTTCGTCAGTGATTTTGGGGGGGGCCTGTCCCTGGGGGGGTGGCCCCATGCCAGAGCAGTGTGGACACCATGTGTCGAGCGGGATGCAAGGCCCCCCCAGATGGTGTGAAAAACACACATCCTGCTCGTCCCTACGACCCCTCCCCTTTAGCAGTTTCCCACGGCAACACGCACTCACCCTCCAATCAAAACCCACATAAACAACAACTGGCCAACACAATCATAATTACTTTCCAAATTTAGCACTTATTTTTAACGCCACAGATGAAAAGATCAAACCTTCTTATCTAAACCTGTTTCAGCTGGACGTTGTCATGTCAACCAAATGAATTACAGAGGGACATGCCCACAGGTGCAATCATGTCAACAAGGGAACTGTTTCCACACATATGTAACATGGACACCATGTACCAAATAAACCTGGAAACCCTGCCTAAAGGCCCCCGAGTCATGTATTAATTATGAGTTGTGGAACTGCTATAAGGACCTTTTTGGGTTACAAAGTTGATAGAATCACAGATTGTGACTAGAAAATAGAAGTTACCATTTATCCCAGTGAAGTCTTTCTGTGGGTGATATAGGCTGACAAGACAATGTTTGTAGACACACCTGAATGAATTCCAGTGTGATGCTAAAGTCTCAGTATCTGCAGGAACGGGCCTGTACTGAACTGACTCATTGAACAGGTAAAGGAGTTTAAGAGATCATATCCTGCTTGACCACCAATCACAGCAGTTTGTGTCTTTGATTCAGGAAGTCCAAGATTGTGAAAGCCCTTTTATTGCTAATGCTTCTTGATAAAATTGAATATATAATCTCTTGAGAAAACTAAAAGTCACTGACAATACACCCTGAATAAAAATATTAAATACTTAGAAGATCAGGTTGCAATTGATAGATAGGGTTTCAAAATACCCTATTTTATTTCAAATTTTTCTATTTTTCTTCTGAGATGTTTCTGCACATACCATAAAATTATGAGGAATCAGATTTTTGTGTAATGCATCCTAAATAAACACATTTTATTACAATTTACCAGCATATAACGGCATCTAATTTAAAATCCAAACACTGTTTAACACTGCTGCTAAAAACTGAGCCAGACTATTTTGACTTTATCATATAGTCTGTGCCGCACCAACCCCACCAGAGTGAAGAGACCATTCCTGGCAAACCTCCGTAGCCCAAATCACAGGCCTCCCGCTCTGCTTCCTGAGCACCTCTACACCCTACGAAACCCGGGGGCTGCGTTACCCCATGCTACCCCATATCTAGCAGCACATTCTGTGTGTAACGGCTAGGTCCAGGGAGTACCTGGAGTGTTATGTGTGATCTCTTATGGTCTGTAGTCTGGAATAGGCATGTTTCTCCATGCATCAGGTCGTCCTGAAAGAAATCACAGCTCTGCTGTTATCTGGATTCATCCACAGGAATCTGAAAATTATTTTCATTCTCATGATTTTAATATTTATCATTGCACAGGATTTTGTGTATGTTAACAAAACTACAAATATGCTTTAGGTATGAACAGTTTATCTTATCCAAATGTAGTAGGGTGCCTGTTGAGTGTTTTCTCAGAGTGAGGGTGAGGTCACTCTCTCTCCCGAGGTCAGGAGATCTGCTCAGCGTACAGGCGGCATGAGGCTGACAGGGCCATGTTTGCAGGGCGCAGCCGGAGCAGATGGGCGCAGACAGACGCAGACGGGCCCTCCATCCCTCTACACCTGTGGCAGGCAGGCACTGGGGGGCGGTGGGGGGGCCTCACTCATCTGGAGAGGAGGTGCAGACATATGCTCACACCCGGGACCGTGCTCCACCTCAGCTGCGGCACCATGTGAGCCTGAGCACCTTTGAGCCTCTGTATCCTGGCCTGCCCCAGTTACCCCCCCCAGTGTGGCCCGGCTGAGTTGTGTCACATGGCAGTTACACTCTGAATCTGCTGCCTCCCCCTGAGTGCGCTTTGAGCGCGCTCAGTTCCTGCTGGCCCTCAACCTGATACTGTACTTACTACAGTATTATTATTTCCAGTATCCCTGCAGGCCAATGCTCAGGACAAGCGATATAACATGTTTAATTCATTAGTAAACAGGGCCATCTGAATAATGGAGGCATCACACTTTTGCATCTGATCAACCCATCACACCACCAATCACGCGCTGTGCATGTGGGTGCGGGATTACGCAGTCAGCAGAATCGGCAACCTTAATCAAGAGACTGGCTGTAACATAAAGCATGAACACAGAGGAGTTTGGGAATCACAGAGACCTCCAGGAGACAGAGGAGCTGTCCCAGCATCCTCTGGGGCTGATGCAGGAGCAGTCTGTTGAGGAGCAGCGCAAACATTGTCTGGAACAGCAGGCAGGTGTGTGCAGACAGACTCACACCTGGGCAGAGGTTCCAGTTGTTGTAAGTTAAACACAATCTGGAAGCCCAGATGTGTGATGAAAGCCCTGCTGCTCCCAGCAGGTACTCTGTATCAGAACCACAGTGGCGTAGCTGGGCTTTTACTGGGGGGGGGGAGGGGTGCTGAAGTTACTAAACACCCCCCCCCCACCACCACAGGTGTGTAATATTCATGTACTCATTCTATCATGTTCACACTGCTGAAAAATAAAGTGGATTAATGTTTCAGTGCTACTCTTTGAGAGCTGATCAGCCACAGACTGAGTCTCAATGGTACCAGCGCTAATGATGCTCAACTGCTGGCTTCCATATTTATATTTTACTAACATCAACCAAACCAGTTCAGAAATCAATGATCATGTCTCACTGAAACAGGAAGTTCCAGCTCATTACAGCTGTGCAGAGTGAGGCTGCAGGTGTGCCGGCTCAGGTCTATGCGTGTAGTTTCCCTGATTAAGGGAGTCTACTGTGGTGCTGTGCTGTGTGCGTTTAGCCTGTGAGGTGAAGAGGGTGTGGTGTTTCTGCAGCATGACCCAAGCATATGGCTGTGTCTTGCTTGGAGCATGGTGTCCATGGGCATGCCCGCGAGTCCTGGTCCCTGGAGTCTCAGCTGTAGAGGCTGGGCTGGGGGCCACTTTACGGCTACACGGCTCCTTCTCTATGGCGGGATAACGGTAGCGCTGCCCCCGGGCCCGGGGTGGGGAGGCCAGGCCGAGCCATCGTGCGGGAGACAGATGTCAGCGTCAGGTAACAGCTGCAACTGCCAGCAGCAGCAGCAGCAGCAACTGGCGATTTCCCATAATGCACCTTGAGGCAGCAGTGCCAGAAGGTTTCACACGCAGCTATGAGAATTTGGGGGCACCCAGGAAATATTTTGGGGATTTCTGTGTGTTCTTACTTATTTACAAAAAAGAAAAACAGGAAAAATAGTGCAAGGTGAGGTCGAAATGAAGTGTGATGAATGTACATAGAGTGGAAACATAACCCTGTCGTAAAGTTCAGCAGGTGATTCTGGATATCTTATACAAGAACAAGCACAACTTACTGACACTAAGCAAAAAGCAGGACCTGCACTGTGTTTTATAACAGGAGGCACGTTATGAATGACATCAGCACATACCCCGGCTGTGGCTGTTAAACTGTAGTGGAGTGTTTTTCTGCACTTTATTAATTTACTGTCCTCACCGGCAGTGGTGCTGATAATGCACTAGAAACAAAAGAGTTTTCCATATTAAATAACACAGACCAGATACAGAACAAGTATCATCACAACTTTCACAGTTTACAAATACACAACCCAAAAGCAGAAAGAAAAATAGCTAAAGTTGGCGAAAGATATCAAAATGACACAATAATGTGGCCATTTAACATTCCTGTCACTGCGCAGCAAACATCATATATCTGATGCATTTAAAACAACATGCTTTAATGACACATTTCAGAACAGCAAAACGCATACATTTTACTTTCTAAAAATTATACAGAACTATAATATTGGTAACGCCTGCAAAATTATGTCATTATTTATTATTTTTCATCCTTATTTTTCCTTCCAAAAGACGTGCAGACAATTCAGTGAAACTGGAGACCTGCCATGGTTCAACTGGTTTGTGCAGGGAATGAGTTGATACTCCCATTCCTTTACTCCACATTATCCTAAAACACTCCTTTACCTAATTAAAGCTGTGCTGCTTTAGCACACTAATTATAAATAAGACAGTGGCTATTTTAATCAAAAACATTTTTTGACTTATTGTCTGGCTAGCATTGGACTGCATGGTAATTAACTAGCAGAATGAAACCATTGAAGTAAATGATAAGGTTGCAAGCGATGTTATAAAACATATTCTATCTTCCTATGTGCAGTGACAAAACATTAAATCAAATGAGTGTTAGAGAAGAGTCTGTTCCAGGCCTTATCCTCATAGGAGGGACTATCAGTAGCCATCTGTACTCTGTTTTAAACATGATCATTACAGAGAACCAAAAATCTGTGACCTCTCAGATAAGAGACAATCATTTTTATTATTGTTACTCATAAACATACACTACACAGAGGGTGTGAAAATGAATTTTAAAAAGCCACAGCTTTTGTAGTTAAAATGAGCAAGAATGTTAAGAATGTTAAAATCCATCTCCCCATTTCAGCATGGACAGTGACCAAGACATCTTAGGGCATAAAATCCATCTCCCACATGTATGATTGGGGCTTATTAGGATGAAACCCTTGGCTTAAATGAACAGCATATAATAACATGATGAATAATATAATATTCTCAACATTTGATGTTACTAATACTTACCATTGTGTTAGTGCTCCTACGGCAATAACATTTACAGTAGGATGGGATGTTTGAGTGTAATATTTAGTGAGAGGAAAGGAGTGTTAAGTGACTGAAACTCAGCCTAACCTGAATGAAACTCAGCAGAGACAGGCAGGTGAAAAGGTGTGACTAACACCTGAGAATGGATCAAAGGGGTAACGGTCACTGCCGTATGTATCCATGTATCCATGTATATTCAAGAGTCAAACAGTACTTCACAATAATTACTAACTTAAATCAGAATTCGAGCTCTGTTTCTGGAGCTCTGTTTCTGGCGCTCTATCTCTGGAGCTCTGTTTGTGGAGCTCTGTTTCTGGAGCTCTATCTCTGGGGCTCTGTTTCTGGTGCTCTGTTTGTGGCGCTCTGTTTGTGGAGCTCTATCTCTGGAGCTCTGTTTCTGGAGCTCTATCTCTGGAGCTCTGTTTCTGGAGCTCTATCTCTGGAGCTCTATCTCTGGCGCTCTGTTTGTGGAGCTCTGTTTCTGGAGCTCTATCTCTGGCGCTCTGTTTGTGGAGCTCTGTTTCTGGAGCTCTATCTCTGGAGCTCTGTTTGTGGAGCTCTATCTCTGGAGCTCTGTTTGTGGAGCTCTATCTCTGGAGCTCTGTTTGTGGAGCTCTATCTCTGGAGCTCTGTTTGTGGAGCTCTGTTTGTGGAGCTCTATCTCTGGAGCTCTGTTTGTGGAGCTCTATCTCTGGAGCTCTGTTTGTGGAGCTCTATCTCTGGCGCTCTGTTTGTGGAGCTCTGTTTCTGGAGCTCTATCTCTGGAGCTCTGTTTGTGGAGCTCTATCTCTGGAGCTCTGTTTGTGGAGCTCTATCTCTGGAGCTCTGTTTGTGGAGCTCTATCTCTGGAGCTCTGTTTGTGGAGCTCTATCTCTGGCGCTCTGTTTGTGGAGCTCTGTTTCTGGAGCTCTATCTCTGGAGCTCTGTTTCTGGAGCTCTATCTCTGGAGCTCTGTTTGTGGAGCTCTATCTCTGGAGCTCTGTTTGTGGAGCTCTATCTCTGGAGCTCTGTTTCTGGTGCTCTTTGTCTCATTCGTTCATCTATAAGCTATAAAGCTATTAAGCTATAATATACTTGAATCTGCTATGATATCATATGACATAGTATAATGAGCTATGCTATATGCTAATATGCTATAATCACACATATGCATGGAAATACACAAACACCTACACATTTGATACACACATTCATGCTTCAATGCGTAAACACACACTCAAGGACATGCACATACGCAGAGACCTACACACATGGTCCTATATGCAAATGTAGATCATTTAAAATAATGCAATGCACATACGTGCTCTCTCTGTCACTCTCTCCTTCACTGTCACTCACACACACACAGTCTCTCTCTCTTTAAAATGAGCAGCATAATGCTGACCCAGTGTTGAAGGTACTTTGTTGTCATTGTGCTGGACCCCCCTCCCCCCTCCTCCAGGGGCAGGCAGCCATCTGAACCCCTGAACCCCCCCAGTGCTGGAGCTCAGCCGGCCGGCAGGCTGGGGGCCGGGGGCCCAGGCTGGGGGGCAGGGCTGCAGGGCCGGAGGCTTTAATGTGGGTCCAGGTGAGGGCGCAGGGGGCCATGGGGGGCCGCAGCGAGCGCGGGCAGCATGGCGCAGCTGAGCTCTGGACAGGAGGGACAGCTGCGAACTGCCCACACAGGGCCGAGAGGTGCAGCCGTGTCTAAAGGTGCACTGGGTGAGCCACGCAGCTCCAGCTCCACCGCCCCCCCCCCCCCCCCCCACACACACTGGGCAAGCCACACAGCTCCACCCCCCCCATGCTGCTGCAAATACACGTACAGAAGTGCCCATTCTGCCTCACCTCACCACAACCCCCAGCCTCACACAATCATCAAAAAACACTAAACCAATCATCAACCCCAAACGATCCAGCAAACGCCTCAAACAATACAACTCACTGATCAAATGATCCAACTCAGTGCTCAAACAATACAACTCACTGATCAAATGATCCAACTAACCGCTCAAACAATTCAACTCACTGATCAAATGATCCAACTAACCGCTCAAACAATACAACTCACTGATCAAATGATCCAACTCACTGCTCAAACAATACAACTCACTGATCAAATGATCCAACTCACTGCTCAAACAATACAACTCACTGCTCAAATGATCCAACTCACTGCTCAAACAATACAACTCACTGCTCAAATGATCCAACTCACTGCTCAAACAATACAACTCACTGCTCAAACGATCCAACTCACTGCTCAAACAATACAACTCGCTGATCAGATGGTCCAATGATTAATGACGTGTTTAAAAAAAAAACAAAAAAACATCCATAGTATTATATTTATGACTCAAGCACTGAGCGTATGCAAGTGAAGCAAGTTTAGGAATGCTTTGATACAGTTGTGTTCAAATGTGCATGTGAGAGCATATATGTGTTTGAATATGTGTGAGAGAGCTTGTGCTTGTGTCTGTGCATGAAAGCGCCTGTGTTTGTGTGTGTGTGTGTGTGTGTGTGTGTGCATATGTATGCGTGCATGTGTGCGTACATGCATGTGTGCGTGTGTGTGTGCACATGCGGGCTTGTGTGTGTGTGTATGCGTGTGCGTGCATGTGTGCGTACATGCATGTGTGCGTGTGTGTGTGCACGTACGGGCGTGTGTGTGTGTGTATGCGTGTGTGTGCATATGTATGCATGTACGTGCATGTGTGCGTACATGCGTGCGTGTGTGTACACGTGTGGGCGTGTGCACGTGTGTGTGCAAATGCGGCAGTGTTTCCGGCATGGTCACAGTGTGCAGCCCAGAACTCACACAAATTCAGTGTGCTATATGTGTCTGTATGTGAAAGCGTGATGTGGAGAGGCATAATATGGGAAGGGTGTTTCTAAAGATGAACTTCAGAAGGGAGCTGTCTGATGTAGTCTGATGCTCCAAACAGTACTTCAGCTGGCAACCTTGAGTGTGTGTGTCTGTGAGTGTGTGTGTGTGTGTGTGTGAGGGAGAGTGTGTATGTCTCCACCTGTGTCATGTTGAGTCTGCTCCTGTGCTGTTGCTGCCATCTGGGCTGGGAGTTGTGTCACCCCCACCCCACCCCTGCTCTCCACCCCCAGGCCCCGCTGGACAGCTCCTCCACCTGGGCTGAGCCCAGAGTCCGTCCCCCTCCCATTCCCCCCACCCAGCCTCCTGCCCTCCGCTCCCCATGCTCTCCACAATCAGCTGTCCATCCACAGCTCCGCCCTCTGCACAGGGACCCAAAACTGCCCAATAACACACCTGAGCACAGAAATGGGGCAGCAGTGTAGTATAATGGTTAGGGAGCTGGGCTTGTAGCTCAGAGGTTACAGTGTAGTATAATGGTTAGGGAGCTGGGCTTGTAGCTCAGAGGTTACAGTGTGGTATAATGGTTAGGGAGCTGGGCTTGTAGCTCAGAGGTTACAGTGTAGTATAATGGTTAGGGAGCTGGGCTTGTAGCTCAGAGGTTACAGTGTAGTATAATGGTTAGGGAGCTGGGCTTGTAGCTCAGAGGTTACAGTGTAGTGTAATGGTTAGGGAGCTGGGCTTGTAGCTCAGAGGTTACAGTGTAGTATAATGGTTAGGGAGCTGGGCTTGTAGCTCAGAGGTTACAGTGTAGTATAATAGTTAGGGAGCTGGGCTTGTATCTCAGAGGTTACAGTGTAGTGTAATGGTTAGGGAACTGGGCTTGTAGCTCAGAGTTTACAGTGTAGTATAATGGTGAGGGAGCTGTTTAAACCTTGGTTATGCACTGGGCATGCTCAAAGGACGATTCATGTTTTCATTTTTCTTGGTAATACAACTAAAACTGTGACAGACGACCTTTGAAAATGCATGAATTGAGTATAGGCAGGTAAGAGTCATTAAAAGCAATTCAAAATGTACATCTGCAGGATATGGTAATGGCAATTCATATAAGATATATGATGTTCAGTCACATTGCAATGTGACCTAGTTGTAATTCAGTTTAAGTTCTGATGATGAGGAAAACAGGCAGTTCGGACCATCATTTGTGTCAGGTTTCTGAAAGCTATGGTCATATACATTGCCATGAAACATAGTCATCCTGTCAAAGTTCATCCTGATTCTTTACATATGGTACCTCAGCTTCAAGCTTCATTTAGTCTGAATTAAAATACAGACCAAAAGATGTTAAATGAGGTAATACATAGTTGTAAAAACACTTAAAGCCTAAAAATAATGGGAAGAATAAAATCATATGTTGATATATGCCTTGTTATTAGGACCACAGTCAATAACTTTTACATTACCATCATTTAGCTGACGCTTTTATGCAAAGCGACTTGTAGTTGATTAGGCTAGCTAAGGACCAATCTGCCCTGGGGGCAATGTGGGGTTAAGGGCCTTGCTCAAGGGCCCAACAGCAATGGTGTGCTTACTGTGGCTGGACTGGGGCTTGAACCACCAACTGCTGGAATCCCAGTCATTTACCTTAGCCACTAGACTACAGGCTGTATATCTACACCTGAATATCAAATTGCATATAGATTTGACCAACAATAAATAGTTAACAGTCACTTCATAAAATGTGAAAAATGGATTGGTTCAAAGACATTTTCAGTATTTGCTGTGGTGTTACTCCTGCATAACGCAGGGTTAATTACCCAGAAAAAGATGGATGATCTGACTGGTCACTGTCTCAGGACATCTCTGCCCTCCTGTTGGGAACAGCACTTCTGGTAGGTGGGATTTCACCACAAGGGACATGGCAGCTTAGCTATTGGTTAGATTTTCGGAGGGGCGGTTCACACAACTTAGCTATTGGCTAGATTCTCAGATGGGCAGTTGCCAGAAGTTTGTCATATGTCACACATGCCTCTGCTGTTAGCTAGCAGAGAGGTATAAGCCTGGCAAACAAGGCTAGCAGAGAGGTATAAGCCTGGCACACAGGGCTAGCAGAGAGGTATAAGCCTGGCACACAGAGCTAGCAGAGAGGTGTAAGCCTGGCACACAGGGTTAGCAGAGAGGTATAAGCCTGGCACACAGGGCTAGCAGAGAGGTATAAGCCTGGCACACAGGGCTAGCAGAGAGGTATAAGCCTGGCACACAGGGCTAGCAGAGAGGTATAAGCCTGGCACACAGGGCTAGCAGAGAGGTATAAGCCTGGCACATAGGGTTAGCAGAGAGGTAGAAGCCTGGCACACAGGGCTAGCAGAGAGGTATAAGCCTAGCGCACAGGGCTAGCAGAGAGGTATAAGCCTGGCACACAGGGCTAGCAGAGCGGTATAAGCCTGGCACACAGAGCTAGCAGAGCGGTAGAAGCCTGGCACACAGGGCTAGCAGAGAGGTATAAGCCTAGCGCACAGGGCTAGCAGAGAGGTATAAGCCTGGCACACAGGGCTAGCAGAGAGGTATAAGCCTGGCACACAGGGCTAGCAGAGAGGTATAAGCCTGGCACATAGGGTTAGCAGAGAAGTAGAAGCCTGGCACACAGGGCTAGCAGAGAGGTATAAGCCTAGCGCACAGGGCTAGCAGAGAGGTATAAGCCTGGCACACAGGGCTAGCAGAGCGGTATAAGCCTGGCACACAGAGCTAGCACAAAGGTATAAGCATGGCACACAGGGCTGACAGAGAGGTATAAGCCTGGCACACAGGGCTGACAGAGAGGAATAGGGTAGTTTTAATGCACCCTGGCCACACCCACAGGTAAAACTGTTAAACCAACATGGAAAAAATTTCCCTGCCATTAAAACAGAAAACGGCAAACCCACCTGCTTTGTGCCTGTATGATTGATAGTTGTGTGACCTGCCAATTTGTTTGTATTGTCAAAAGACATGCATCAGAAAACTCGACTGATATCAATATTTAGATCACATGATCAGTCTGTGTGCCATGTCTGTTCTTCAGGAAAGGCTGTTTGTCTTGCAGAATCACACATCACTGCCACATTATCCTGCAGGCTTTGGAAATGTAAATTCACAAAAATATTTCCTTGTTAAATGAAAGATTTAAAGAAATTTCATGATTCTTTGCACTACTACATGCTGTTATTACAGAACGTGCAAAAAGGCACAAAAACAATATGGTGGCCATCTCACATGATTCACCAACATTTGTGCCCATTTGCCTTTTTCACCCTGCCAAATTCTCTCAGGTTTAACACAGTCAGGGATGTTCCATCTTTTGGAAAATAATGGTAATGGAGAACTAATCTTAATCTGAAATAACAATAGTGTGCCTACATAATAAACCTTTTGTGTTTGGCACCACAAGTAAAATAAGATACAGAGCATTGTATCTGTTTCAAGCAATTAAATCTAACTCATGAGAAACAAACATGTTGTGTTATAGATAGACTAATAATTACAGAATGAGGAACTATACTACCTGGCACAGTGCAGACCCTTTTTGTACAACCTTAGATTATTTTTCTACATCGTGAAAATGTGAATAAATGCAATACCCCATATTGTGAAGATATTGTCAGTTCAGGTTCGACTCAACAAAGCCAGGATTCGGAAATGATCAGCCTTCGCGGGAGAGCATTGGAGGCTGCGTGTATCTGATTATGTAAGAGGCATTATGGCCGGGTACAGTATGATCGTCCAGAGGACATGTAGATCCTCTGGCGTCGAGTATTCACGATTGTAGCCATTAGTATTTCCCACCAGTAATGTTCAAAATCGTTTATTTTGTATTACTGTGGCATGCTCTTGTTCCATCATTAACCCCTGGACAATAAACACGAGCTCCGCAGCCCATTTATCCATCTCCTCGCTACGCCAGCGCACCAGCTCGCGCCACTCTCGCGAGTGTTGTTTCAGCAGGGAGAGGTGCGGGGATGAGAGTGGGGAGAGACGCTGTGGATAGGAGAGACAGACGGGGGGACCAACCGTGCCTGGCGAGCGATAGACGGAGACGAAGGGAGAGAGAGAGGGAAGCCGTCCGAGAAGTGGCTGGGCGTGACGTCACGAGCTTTCCTGAAAGTCAACAACAAGCTCTAGCGGCAGAAGCGGAGCGGCGGTACCACTGGCTCGGAGGAGCTGCAGCCGCGTATATTGATAATTATTGCTATTAACACTACTCCTTGCCATTCGAAGCTGTAACAGCGTCGACACAGCTCTTCTGTTTATTTATTTTTTCAATTGCCGGGCTTCTCTGCTTCATTATTGTCGCGCAGAGACGGCGCGAGCACGCAGGAAGGCTGCAGAGGCGAGGGGGTAACCCATCACTGTCCGCGTCAGGTAATAAATAATAATAGATAGCAGTTACAATGATATTGCGTATCGGGTGTAAAGACCATTGTGTTCATTGAATAAACGCTGTTTTTATTCAGCGTCTGCGATGTGTCCCTCATGGCGGGCGGTTCAGCGGCCGCCGCGGCTCTGGCTAAAGCACTCAGCGCCAGGATGGGAGGCTAAGTGCATAGCTAGATGCTGCAACGAGGAGGCAGAAAGAGACAGGAGAAACGGGAGGAAAAGGAGGTGGAGTTTTCTGGCTCCGGCCTAGTGCGTGGCTGCATAGTCCCCTCTCATTCTGTCTAATTCAAATTTTCCAGATTAAAAATTGAAATAATAATAAAAAAAAATGTTGCTAGACATCCCTCGGATGCATTCACCGTTACAACACATTTCACAGATTTCGCGTAAATTTAAGGCTTATATAGCGTGCTAGCTAGTATCTCGATAACGTTAGCTTCTGGCGGCATGCCTTTTTGTGTCATTAGCTGGCGTGTTGATGAAAGATGATGCAGTAACATGTTCTGAGAAGCCCTAACATTGTGGTGGCTTTTTCCTCACAACACGGCCGCATCGCTGGGGATATTTGCTTGTGTATCTCTGATAAGGGTTTATTTCCGCTTCTTATGTTTTATGTAACAGACAATGACACCCCACCCTTGGAACAAAAGCCCTTGTTTGTTTGGCTTGCTATATTGTAAATAACGCTAATGAAACAATGTCGCCTCCGTCGTCTCTGATTGCTCCGCCATGAGCATTCGTGGCTAATAAGGAGGGATATTGCAAAAACCTCACGATGCTGCAAATTCCTGTCAGTGTCAGCCATTATTGTTATTGCATTTCCCTGTTTATAGCTGGCGAGCTGCACACTAGCCGGCACTTTGAGTCTGGGATGCGTTGCTCAGTCTCTGGGGATGCAGAGACGGCATTACACAGACGCGTAGGCCCGTCGCTCCGAGCTCAAATAACACTGCATTTTCTGTAACGTTGCTGTGCTGTAGCCAGAAAAGGACAGATGTTTTAGATGCAATATTTTGTATTGCTGTAGAAATGGAGGCAGTCGGTACAGGCTGTTAAGCCGTCGTTACAGGAGTGACCTAGGTAATTTAAGCAGACATCATATTTTGCTCTGCGACACTGTATCCTGAAGGAAAGAAATCATTGCACAGACATTTGAAACCTGCTGTTACAAATATTATTCATACAATCACTCTACAGTGATTCATAATATTATGTTAGGCTGTTTCAACCCCTCAAACCCAATAAAGGAAATCTCATAGTATAGTGCCTATAAGATAAAAATAAGCTGTGTGCTGTGTAAAGGCAGCAGTCACAGAAATGTGTGTGTGTGATATATGTGGGAATTGGGTATAAGCTCAGAGATGCAGGGCAGCCTTGCACACAGTCCTGTGAACTGCCCTTAAAGCAGAGCTTTGCTCAGAGAGAGCCCCCAGTCTTTATTTCTGCTCTGTATGTCAGTGCAGAACAGGATGCTTCAGAACCATACTCAGCCTGTGTCTCTCTCACTCTCTCTCAGCCTGTGTCTCTCTCACTCTCACTCAGCCTGTGTCTCTCTCACTCTCACTCAGCCTGTGTCTCTCTCACTCTCACTCAGCCTGTGTTTCTGTCACGCTCACTCAGCCTGTGTTTCTGTCACGCTCACTCAGCCTATGTCTCTGTCACTCTCACTCAGCCTGTGTTTCTGTCACGCTCACTCAGCCTGTGTCTCTCTCACTCTCACTCAGCCTGTGTTTCTGTCACGCTCACTCATCCTGTGTCTCTCTCACTCTCACTCAGCCTGTGTCTCTCTCACGCTCACTCAGCCTGTGTCTTTCTCATTCTCACTCAGCTGGTGTTTCTCTCACGCTTACTCAGCCTGTGTCTCTCTCACTCTCACTCAGCCTGTGTCTCTCTCACTCTCACTCAGCCTGTGTCTCTCTCACTCTCACTCAGCCTGTGTCTCTCTCATTCTCACTCAGCTGGTGTTTCTCTCACGCTCACTCAGCCTGTGTCTCTCTCACTCTCACTCAGCCTGTGTCTCTCTCACTCTCACTCAGCCCGTGTCTCTCTCACTCTCACTCAGCCTGTCTCTCTCTCATTCTCACTCAGCTGGTGTTTCTCTCACGCTCACTCAGCCTGTGTCTCTCTCACTCTCACTCAGCCTGTGTCTCTCTCACTCTCTCTCAGCCTGTGTCTCTCTCACTCTCACTCAGCCTGTGTTTATCTCACTCTCACTCAGCCTGTGTTTCTCTCACTCTCACTCAGCCTGTGTCTCTCTCACTCTCACTCAGCTTGTGTCTCTCTCACTCTGACTGTGTCTCTCTCACTCTCACTCAGCCCGTGTCTCTCTCACTCTCACTCTCACTCAGCCTGTGTCACCCTCACTCTCACTCAGCCTGTGTTTCTCTCACTCTCACTCAGCCTGTGTCTCTCTCATTCTCTCTCAGCTGGTGTTTCTCTCACGCTTACTCAGCCTGTGTCTCTCTCACTCTCACTCAGCCTGTGTCTCTCTCATTCTCACTCAGCTGGTGTTTCTCTCACGCTTACTCAGCCTGTGTCTCTCTCACTCTCACTCAGCCTGTGTCTCTCTCACTCTCACTCAGCCTGTCTCTCTCTCATTCTCACTCAGCTGGTGTTTCTCTCACGCTTACTCAGCCTGTGTCTCTCTCACGCTCACTCAGCCTGTGTCTCTCTCACTCTCACTCAGCCTGTGTCTCTCTCACTCTCACTCAGCCTGTGTCTCTCTCACTCTCACTCAGCCTGTGTCTCTCTCACTCTCACTCAGCCTGTGTCTCTCTCACTCTCACTCAGCCTGTGTCTCTCTCACTCTCTCTCAGCCTGTGTCTCTCTCACTCTCTCTCAGCCTGTGTCTCTCTCACTCTCACTCAGACTGTGTCTCTCTCACTCTCACTCAGCCCGTGTCTCTCTCACTCTCACTCAGCCCGTGTCTCTCTCACTCTCACTCAGCCTGTGTCTTTCTCACTCTCGCTCAGCCTGTGTCTCCCTCACTCTCACTCAGCCTGTGTCTCTCTCACTCTCACTCAGCCTGTGTTTCTCTCACGCTCACTCAGCCTGTGTCTCTCTCATTCTCACTCAGCCTGTGTGTCTCTCACTCTCACTCAGCCTGTATTTCTCTCACTCTCATTCAACCAGTGTCACTCTCACTCAGCCTGTGTTTCTCTCACCCTCACTCAGCCTGTGTCTCTCTTACTCACATGCATAGCACATGTCTCATGTACGCAGCCACACAGTGCATGAAGACACTCAAAATGACCAACCCAACATATCAGAGAGTAGTTGGAGAAAATGTGATCACTCTTCGAGATTTGGCTTGATTTGAAATTGATCGCAATTTCTTGATACGATGATTTGTGTCCAGCTTGTCAGTGCTGAGATGCCTGATCTGGGGCAAATGCTGCAAATTTCACTACACTTTTGTCATAGGCATACTTTACAAACTTAGACTGTATGCCCACCCTTTCCATTCAGCTAAGGGAGGGGAAGTTATAGAACAGTGCTTGAATTTTACTTCTTTGTGTGGAAAAGTGGCACAGCTTGGTTCAGTATTTAGCTCACAGAGCCGGTTAGAATGGAAAAGCGCATCCAGTGGCTGTGGAGGATTGCATGAGATGATAACCATTTAAAGAGCAGCTGCTGGGACATGAGTATTAACTATGGAACTGGAGGTCTCATATGGAGAGCAGGATTCTCCATGTGAAAGGCTCATTCCATCACTCCTCATCCCACTGTGCCTGACACAGGCACAAGCCTCATCACTCCTCATCCCACTGTGCCTGACACAGGCACAAGCCTCATCACTCCTCATCCCACTGTGCCTGACACAGGCACAAGCCTCATCCCACTGTGCCTGACACAGGCACAAGCCTCATCACTCCTCATCCCACTGTGCCTGACACAGGCACAAGCCTCATCCCACTGTGCCTGACACAGGCACAAGCCTCATCACTCCTCATCCCACTGTGCCTGACACAGGCACAAGCCTCATTCCACTGTGCCTGACACAGGCACAAGCCTCATCCTTCTGGGAAGTGAGTGTGATGTCACCATGATGTCACCGTGCTCTGCTCATCACAGTGGAAGCAATAGGTGCTGAAATTTAGCCAGCCATTGGAAATTGCTTTTCATTTTATGAGATGTTTGTAAAGAGTGAGCCAATGAGCACTACTGTGCAGATGAGTTGAATTTCTGGAAGGTTCAGCCTGCTTTTGAATGAGCATTTCATTCATTACATATGGAAAAACTGAGCATGGTCTCTGGAGTTCATGGAAACTACCAGTCAAATCATGAACATTTGTGCTGTTACTGGGCTGTGTGCTAGCATCAGTGCCCTGTGCTAGCGACATCACTGTGCTGTTATTCAACTGTGTGCTAATGGTAGCACTGTGCTGGTATTTGACTGTGTGCTAATGGTAGCACTGTGCTGTTATTCAACTGTGTGCTAATGGTAGCACTGTGCTGCTATTCAACTGTGTGCTAATGGCAGCACTGTGCTGTTATTCAACTGTGCTCTAATGGTAGCACTGTGCTGTTATTCAACTGTGAGCTAATGGTAGCACTGTGCTGTTATTTGACTGTGTGCTAATGGTAGCACTGTGCTGTTATTTGACTGTGCGCTAATGGTAGCACTGTGCCATTGTTCGACTGTGTGCTAATGATAACATTGTGCTGGGCTGTGTGCTAGTGATAGCACTGTGCTGGGCTCTGTGCTAGTGATAGCGTTGCGCTGTTGCGTTGGGCTGTGTGCTAGCAATAGGGCTGTGCTGTTATTGGACTGTATGCTAGCAATAGGACTGTGCATGTTGGACTCTGTGCTAGTGATACCTCTGTTTTTGGGCTGTGCACTAGCATTTCTGCTGTTCTCATAGCTGCACAGGGCATTAGCACTGTGCTGTTATTTGTCTAGCACATGAATACAACTATTTTAATATAGGCAATATTCCCTCTGCTAAAATCAGATGCTCGGAACACAGCATACCGTCCACATGGCAGGGAATAAACCTGTACGGAGGAGATTAGCATTCCAGTGATTTAACAAAGTGCCAGTTCTGAATTCTCTAGCTTCTTGGCCATGACTGGCAAGACAAAAGCAAAGTGTTGTGTTGAAGCTGCATGAGCCTCTGTAGCGGGCAGTTGGGCACCCATGAGGTGGTGAAGAATGTAATTCAGCCATCAGCTTCAGCTTTCAAGTTTGCTAAAACTGATACCATTTTTTGGAAGTTCAACTGAAATTTTTTTCATTGTTGAAATCCTTAATGTATATAGTAGTGTAAAGTAGTGTAAATGCAGTTTATAGTTTCCAGTTACATACCATATTATGCTTTCACAGTTTGGCATGCTTTGTTTTTCGCAAAGCTCGGACTTACACAATTGAGAAATGAAGTACTCCCATGAACAGGTTTCTGCTATGCCAATTTCCTTTCATATTTTGTGTTTGTGTGCAGGAGTAGTTTGGCTCTGAGAAACCTCTTTCCTGAGGCTGTTTGTGCTGGAGATTAGATTACTGTCTCTGGTCTCTCAGACATGAATGAAACCTCATCTGTCAGCATTCATTCACAACTTCACTTCCTTATACTAGCCCACTTCACTCTGTCCCTGTTGGTCACAGATCTTCACTCTGTGCTTTTGGTCACAGATCTTC
Source organism: Albula glossodonta (assembly GCA_019788955.1). NCBI lineage: Eukaryota > Metazoa > Chordata > Actinopteri > Albuliformes > Albulidae > Albula > Albula glossodonta. The sequence continues at coordinate 375,852 of JAFBMS010000160.1, forward strand.
ACTCTGTCCCTGTTGGTCACAGATCTTCACTCTGTGCTTTTGGTCACAGATCTTCACTCTGTGCTTTTGGTCACAGATCTTCACTCTGTCCCTGTTGGTCACAGATCTTCACTCTGTGCTTTTGGTCACAGATCTTCACTCTGTGCTTTTGGTCACAGATCTTCACTCTGTACCTGTTGGTCACAGGTCTTCACTCTGTCCCTGTTGGTCACAGATCTTCACTCTGTCCCTGTTGGTCACAGATCTTCACTCTGTGCTTTTGGTCACAGATCTTCACTCTGTACCTGTTGGTCACAGATCTTCACTCTGTCCCTGTTGGTCACAGATCTTCACTCTGTCCCTGTTGGTCACAGATCTTCACTCTGTGCTTTTGGTCACAGATCTTCACTCTGTACCTGTTGGTCACAGATCTTCACTCTGTGCTTTTGGTTACAGATCTTTGGCCAGTAAGCAGATTGGAACGAGGGACTCTAAGGTTTTGCCTTCCTCGTCCTTAGCCCCACACAGTGTGCACTTAATGGAATATTTGTACCATTTGGAGTTTCCTGTAACTCTTCAAAAACACAAAACAAATAAGATTTGTCTGTCTTTGAAATTTTAATTGTACTTCTCTGTAGCCAGATTATGGGGTTTTCTTTGCTGTAGGTTCATGTGGTAGTATGTGGTAGCGTCAGTCTGATCAGCTGGCTGTTCTGTTGATATTGTTAAATGTGATAAGACACATGCTTGTGTGTACAAGGCATGTTATGGGTCAGATTCTGCTTAAACGCTTTTGTGTTCTTGTGCATTTGGAGATGTGCAGTACTGTCACACACACCTGAGTGTGTGTATGTGTGTGTGTGTGTTTAGACAGTCACACTTGTGAACATGATGTCTTGATGTTGCTGTATATTGGGTGGGTGGAGTTTCAGCTTTTGTCTTTATTCCTGGTGTGGTATTACAGTAGTTTCAACCTGTTATCCACACAGCAAGATGAAAGTAGACTCAAAGACCATCACTGCAGGTCAAGCTGTTTTCCTCTGTTGTTTATTGTCATTGGCAAGCCTGTGAAAGCTGCTCTAGTGAAAGCCGCTAGTAAAGTTTGTTCTACTGAAGGTTGGTATAGTGAAAGGCGCTAGTGAAAGTTACAATAGTGAAAGGCACTAGTGAAGGTTGCTATAGTGAAAGCCGCTATATGGGAGTGGTGAAACGGCGGCCTTCCCACTGTTTGCAGAGCGCGGCGCGGTGTTTACTCTCCTCTCCAGAGATACTATGGGCATGAGGAGTCTCTGCCACTGCTTTTGTTTCCAGAATGCATTTACATTCATTAGGTGGGCCCAAACCACACACCTTCGCTGCCTGATTCAGGCTTTTCATTGTGTAGATGTGAGGGACACCATCACAGGTCTGCAGCACTGCTGCCAATGCTGAGTGTCCTTGTGCTGTGTTTAAGAGCAGTGAGAAGGTATGAAGGGAAGTGGGGTTCACTTTAATGGGGGAACAAACAAAGGCTGCATGAACAAGTGGCCCTGAGATCCTCTTCCATTTGTCACCATCTGTATTTATGGGAAACCACAAGTTAAGTTAGTTACCCATTCTAAATTAAATTATTAACATAACTGCATATACATGCATCATATAGATAAAATGGCATAGCAGGCCAGAGTGGCATCATGGTTATGGGACTTGGCTTGTGTCTTTGAGGTTGAAGGATTGATTTCCAGGTGAGGCCACTGCAGTTGTACACTTGAGAAGGGCACTTAACTGAAATTAGTTTAGTAAATATCCAGATGCTTAAATGGATTGTATTTTAAAAATAAAATGATGTAAGCTGTGTCATTTGCCTTTGATAAGATGCCTTAAGCACTGGTGATCTGGCTTCCTTCACTCCCCTCACTCTTCTCCAGCTCAGTGTTTGTTTTAATGTATTTGGATTCCATATGCCAGTGTTGTCCCAATCGCGCTTTAGCTGTTGCTGTCGTACCAGTGAAATGGCCAATGCTTGCAAAACGTGTCTGTATACGGGCTCGCCTCTTCGCATCGCTGTAAATGACATTTTAAATATATAGCTGATGTTGTTATAAATGTTATAGCTTGCATTATGGGGACATGAAACATTACCCACAACGGCAAACTAACAGACTGTTATCGCTACACAATACATTACCCACAACGGCAAACTAACAGACTGTTATCGCTACACAATACATTACCCACAACGGCAAACTAACAGACTGTTATCGCTACACAATAACGCTCCAAATGATTTCTGTGAAAAATCAATGTTTGAAAGTGCTGTGATGGAAAATATTAGTCCCTCATTCTGCTGTTTATATGAAGAGAGAGAGTGTGAATGTGTATATGTGCATGGGTGTGTGAAAGAGAGAGAGAGAGTGTGTGTGTGTGTATATGTGCATGGGTGTGTGAAAGAGAGAGAGAGAGAGAGTGTGAATGTGTATATGTGCATGGGTGTGTGAAAGAGAGAGAGAGAGAGTGTGTGTGTGTATATGTGCATGGGTGTGTGAAAGAGAGAGAGAGTGTGTGTGTGTGTGTGTGTTTGTTAACAATAGTTTCACTTTGCTGTTTCTTCGGTCTTGCCTGCTCCTTTGTTTTATAGCTGATCTTACAGCTGGTTTTATAGCACATGTAGGTTGTAGTCCAGTTGTCCTGCTTGGTTTTTACCTTGGCAGTAAAGAACATGAGTCTGGGTGGCAGTGTCTCCCTGTGTAAATGGCTGCAGACTGAGTTTGGGTCCACTGAATGTGACTAATTCAGGGGCAGGGTGCGTTATGCTTGTGTTGATACAGTGCTGGCTGGCGGTACGCTCAGACAGATTGATGTTTTGTGGATGCTGCTGTCTGGACTGACCCCCCCCCCCCCCCCCCCCCCCCGCCTCTCTGGGGTGTTCCCCTGGTTACAGACAGAGATTGGCTCTCCACTGCGGGGGTGGCTAGATCTCCATGGTGGGGGCCAGTCGCGGACGGCCCGATGATTCGTGACACTTTGGCCTCCGTGTCTGGAAACCACGATCAGCACGCTGGGCAAATGGCAGCTCAGACTGTGGCCAGGTTCAGAAGGCGGCAGGTGAAGGTGTGATTCATTTCACAGGCCTCCTCTGCCTTTTAATTACTGTGTTCGCCTCTTACCTGCAGTGAGATGATGTGATTGGTCAAGAAATTTTGCATACATCCCAAGAGTGGGTGGGGATATGACATTGAACTGCACTGCTTTCACCAGACTTACAGCAGAAAGGTATAAGCCTGGCACACAGGGCTAGCAGAGAGGTATAAGCCTGGCACACAGAGCTAGCACACAGGTATAAGCCTGGCACACAGGGCTAGCAGAGAGGTATAAGCCTGGCACACAGGGCTAGCAGAGAGGTATAAGCTGGCACACAGGGCTACCAGAGAGGTATAAGCCTGGCACACAGGGCTAGCAGAGAGGTATAAGCCTGGCACACAGGGCTAGCAGAGAGGTATAAGCCTGGCACACAGAATTAGCAGAGAGGTATAAGCCTGGCACACAGAGCTAGCACACAGGTATAAGCCTGGCACACAGAGCTAGCACACAGGTATAAGCCTGGCACACAGAGCTAGCACACAGGTATAAGCCTGGCACACAGAGCTAGCACACAGGTATAAGCCTGGCACACAGGGTTAGCAGAGAGGTATAAGCCTGGCACACAGAGCTAGCAGAGAGGTACAAGCCTGGCACACAGAGCTAGCAGAGAGGTATAAGCCTGGCACACAGGGCTAGCAGAGAGGTATAAGCCTGGCACACAGAGCTAGCAGACAGGTATAAGCCTGGCACACAGAGCTAGCAGAGAGGTATAAGCCTGGCACACAGAGCTAGCACACAGGTATAAGCCTGGCACACAGGGTTAGCAGAGAGGTATAAGCCTGGCACACAGAGCTAGCACACAGGTATAAGCCTGGCACACAGAGCTAGCAGAGAGGTATAAGCCTGGCAAACAGAGCTAGCACACAGGTATAAGCCTGGCACACAGGGTTAGCACACAGGGCTAGCAGAGAGGTATAAGCCTGGCACACAGGGTTAGCAGAGAGGTATAAGCCTGGCACACAGGGCTAGCAGGGAGGTATAAGCCTGGCACACAGAGCTAGCACACAGGTATAAGCCTGGCACACAGGGCTAGCAGAGAGGTATAAGCCTGGCACACAGGGCTAGCAGAGAGGTATAAGCTGGCACACAGGGCTACCAGAGAGTTATAAGCCTGGCACACAGAGCTAGCAGAGAGGTATAAGCCTGGCACACAGGGTTAGCAGAGAGGTATAAGCCTGGCACACAGGTTTAGCAGAGAGGTATAAGCCTGGCACACAGGGCTAGCAGAGAGGTATAAGCCTGGCACACAGAGCTAGCACACAGGTATAAGCTGGCACCAAGAGCTAGCAGAGAGGTATAAGCCTGGCACACAGAGCTAGCACACAGGTATAAGCCTGGCACACAGGGCTAGCACACAGGTATAAGCTGGCACACAGGGCTAGCAGAGAGGTATAAGCCTGGCACACAGAGCTAGCAGAGAGGTACAAGCCTGGCACACAGGGCTAGCACACAGGTATAAGCCTGGCACACAGGGCTAGCACACAGGTATGAGCCTGGCACACAGGGCTAGCAGACAGGGCTAGCAGAGAGGTATAACCCTGGCACACAGGGCTAGCACACAGGTATAAGCCTGGCACACAGGGCTAGCAGACAGGGCTAACAGAGAGGTATAAGCCTGGCACACAGGGTTAGCAGAGAGGTATAAGCCTGGCACACAGAGCTAACACACAGGTATAAGCCTGGCACACAGGGCTAGCACACAGGTATAAGCCTGGCACACAGAGCTAGCACACAGGTATAAGCCTGGCACACAGGGCTAGCAGACAGGGCTAGCAGAGAGGTATAAGCCTGGCACACAGAGCTAGCACACAGGTATAAGCCTGGCACACAGGGCTAGCACACAGGGCTAGCAGAGAGGTATAAGCCTGGCACACAGATATAAGCCTGGCACTTGAGGCTTTTGTCATGGTGCTGACCTGCTGTCTGCTTGTTCCCAATAAAGGCCAGTATTCAGTTCAGATATATTTTTGTAGCACTATTTTTTACAACACAGCTTGTCATTAACCAGCTTTACGCAGATCCTCAGCCTGTCATATGGTCAGCTCCTATTATCTCCTCTTGTTGTTCCCTGGCTTTAAATGATACACTTTTGTTAATATGTATCATTATGCAGAAGAGGATGCAAAGAGAAGGTCACATTAACTGTAAGTCAGCAGATTACATGGGTGGTTATCGCAGAGCAGACTGTAGCCCCGGTGCTCTCGCTGAAATGGGGTGGGTGTGTGAGGTTGCTGGGGATTAGTTCCTGTACACATCACTGTTTCTGAGGACTGAAATGTTCTTTTTAGCCATGTGCATGCACCCACTCCTGATATCACTCTCTCTTACCACTGTTCGTGTACTGTCCTGTGAGAGCAGACAATATAAAGTAATCCCAAATTATTCAATGTTAATTCTTATTGTTATACTTTTATATGGTAGCTCAGTCTGTAAAAGGATCAAATAATTGCACTGCATGCCAGTGTTTTTTCAGGATTTTGTTACAGCAAGGTGGGCATTGTGTGCTTTATGTCTCAAATGTGGAGGTAGGGAGGGAGGGAGAAACATGAATTATTAAAGAGAAATGAGCTGTGCAGCTTCCTGACTGTGCTGAGTCAGCTGGTGACAGAGAGGAGAGAGGAGCGTAACACACCCTGAGGAGCGTAACACTCTGAGGAGCGTAGCACACTGAGGAGAGTGGAGCATAACACTCTGAGGATAGAGGAGCATAACACACTGTGAAGAGTGTAACACAGCTCAGTTATGGATGGCAGTGAGGCCTGTGCTAGAGGTTAGCAATGTCTCATCTTCAGCTGTCAGAATGTTCCACTGCTGTCTGATAATTACATTCTCTCACAGCCCTCAGGTGAATATTCTGCAGGGATTTTTTAGGCTTATTTCCATCACAGTTACAAGTCGAATCTCACTGTGAAAGTGTTCTGTCCTCTTTAATTCATACTTTTTCTTTTTAATATATAACACGTGTTGTGAAGGCTGTATGAATTATGAGATCCAAGGAATGAAACTGTGATTTCTCCTGGCAGTTTATTGTTGTGAAATTGTGTGGGTTGCTCAGATTTGCTTCGTTTTTCTCTTTCTGTTCTCATATCGTCAGCGTGTTTCAGGAAGTGCATCCCAGCAGCTGGAGGCGGAGCTGGAGCTGGAGCTCTGATAAGCGGGCAGCTCCTGCGCAGCTCTGCTCTGCTCTATTCTGTTCTGCTCTGCGCAGCTCTATTCTGTTCTGCTCTATTCTGTTCTGCTCTGCGCAGCTCTGCTCTATTCTGTTCTGCTCTGCTCTATTATGCTCTGCTCTGCGCGGCTCTGCTCTATTCTGTTCTGCTCTGCTCTATTCTGTTCTGCTCTGCGCAGCTCTATTCTGTTCTGCTCTGCGCAGCTCTATTCTGTTCTGCTCTGCGCAGCTCTGCTCTATTCTGTTCTGCTCTGCTCTATTATGCTCTGCTCTGCGCGGCTCTGCGCGGCTCTGCTCTATTCTGTTCTGCTCTGCTCTATTATGTTCTGCTCTGCGCAGCTCTTCTCTGCTCTATTCTGTTCTGCTCTGCGCAGCTCTGCCCTGCTCTATTCTATTCTGCTCTGCGCAGCTCTGCTCTGCTCTATTCTGTTCTGCTCTGCGCAGCTCTGCTCTATTCTGTTCTGCTCTGCGCAGCTCTTCTCTGCTCTATTCTGTTCTGCTCTGCGCAGCTCTGCTCTGCTCTATTCTGTTCTGCTCTGTGCAGCTCTGCTCTGCTGCTTACAAATGCACTGAGTGAAAGGCCTGGCTCTGCCTCTTTGCTTCATGGCGGACAGAATGAAACTTTGGATCGGTCTTCTTTATAAGCAGCATTCGTGCTTATGCTGTATTTGTGCTGCATTTGTTGTATCAGTGATAATGTTGTATTGATGCTCTTGTATTGGTGGTGATGTTGTTTTAGCTGTCAGAACAGCACGTGCCAGTCTGCACAGTTGGTGTGGCCTCAGAAAAGGCCTGACTGGGTCTGAAGCTGAGATTCCCTGTGAATAGACACCAGACACCTCTCTCTATCTGTGTTGGACTGGAACACGTCTATCTCCAGAGGAACATGCTCTCAGGCACCATGTTGCTGCTCCCCTCCACTACTGCAGTCACACACAGACCCGCGGAGCTCCCCTCCAGTACTGCAGTCACACACAGACCCGTGGAGCTCCCCTCCAGTACTGCAGTCACACACAGACCCGTGGAGCTCCCCTCCAGTACTGCAGTCACACACAGACCCGTGGAGCTCCCCTCCACTACTGCAGTCACACACAGACCCGTGGAGCTCCCCTCCACTACTGCAGTCACACACAGACCCGTGGAGCTCCCCTCCACTACTGCAGTCACACACAGACCCGTGGAGCTCCCCTCCAGTACTGCAGTCACACACAGACCCGTGGAGCTCCCCTCCACTACTGCAGTCACACACAGACCCGTGGAGCTCCCCTCCACTACTGCAGTCACACACAGACCCGTGGAGCTCCCCTCCACTACTGCAGTCACACACAGACCCGTGGAGCTCCCCTCCACTACTGCAGTCACACACAGACCCGTGGAGCTCCCCTCCAGTACTGCAGTCACACACAGACCCGTGGAGCTCCCCTCCACTACTGCAGTCACACACAGACCCGTGGTCTCCTCCCTCTGCTATGAGTGCCCTGCCTCGGCTGGGATGTGTGCAGGTGTGGGGCGTGTCGCAGGTTTGATCATGTCACAGCTCCATGGGCACGCCAGCAGAGTCTGGCAGGAAGGCCTGCAGGTTCATTAGTATGTGAGAGCAGGCATTTTTCTGAGGCTGGGTTTCTATTGGACAGCTGGCCCCTTACCCTGGCTGGAGTGCAACACGGCTTATCACTCCACACCTTCACCTCCAGCAGGTCCTGACGTTATGTGCACTGTCTTCATGGGCTCATTGACCTAACTAGACCTTTAATTATGAACTTTATATAAGGTGTCAATGGACAGGTATTTCTCTCAATTTTGGGAGGAATTTGATGTAGGAAATTCATTCTTTTATTTAAACTTGCGTCTTGGATTAACACATTCCTTTTTTTGCACTAAATACACAATCTATGATGTGGCCCTGTTGTTGTTAAAATGAAGCGGGGAGCAGACTCCCATTAGAGCGTAGAGAGCATTTCTGCCTTCAGTGTGCGTTTAGCACCTGTGCTGAATGTGCCCCGTATTAACTGCAGATTAAGGCTGTTTCTAAATGCAGCTCAAAAGGATAAGGGCTTAAATGACTCTGAGAGCATGCACCTCTAAGGAAACTCAGGAAATGGTTTGCAGCTCCGGCAACTTCATATCGGTAAATAAACCATGTGATACGTAGATGTGTGCATAGCTGTTCAAAATCAGACCATATTAAATGTGTGTTTCGTAGCATATGCTCCCTAAGCCAGAGAAGCATGATTGAATTTTATACCTCCTGCTCTGCAGTTGTCTTTGGTCACACACTGCAAACACTTGGCTCACTGTGTTGTAGCATGTCCCACTTCAGGTAAGGGTAAGGCCCATACTACATTTCCCAGCTGCCTTTGCAGTTAATCATGGGTACATGGTTGGAAAGCATCTTCGCAGTGTCTGCTATTTTCTTGCAGTCTATATGATATAAAAAATAAGAGGTTTACTATGTTCTGCCAGTTTTATGGACTTAAAATAAGCATTGTAGTATAACTTTAGTCTTCTATATGTATTGGGGATGCTACTAGTTAGCAGTTGTTGCCATGGTTTTATCAGTGAATACTGTTACCATGCTCTAGAAATAAATCATTATTTTTTGGCATTATTATTTTAATCCTGATAGCTATTTCGGCCAGAATTGCAGTGAATTGGATTCCAATATATGCTACAAAGAAAAAATATCAGCATCAATACTGTCACATAATGCCAGCCATATGTGGTCTGTGATTGGCTGTGCAGTTTGTCACACACCTTAGCATGCTGTCTTCTTGCCTGCTCAGCTCCAGGCTTGCTGTCAGTCTGCAGACAGGCAAGAAAACAAAGTGAATGTGTCCCCCCTCCCTGTCTCTGTCCCTATGTGTCCTGAAATCTGGGCAGC
>JAFBMS010000160.1:390000-400000 GCA_019788955.1 Albula glossodonta
ATGGTGTTATGGTGTTTGTGCATCAGGCCAGTGTGAAAGTGCAGCTGGGCAGGGCACAATGTTCTGGTTTCCTTAAGCACAGTGTTAAACTGAACTGCTCCAGCGGAAGTCCTTACATAGAAATGTAGACATCTTCATTCATTTTCTCATGTTTACATCTGCCACACGTTTGGCTTTAAACAAGCAGATTCCACATGCAGGTCTGCAGCAGTGCCTGATCCTGAGCGGGCTGTTTCTCAGTTGCTTTGGAAAGACCTCCTTTTCATGGCACCTTATGGTGGACCCATGCCAGTCAGGAGAAGGTGCCCTCCACTTCTGAAGGGGGTGCTGTGTTTCAGCCTCTCCTGTCACAGGCCAAAGGAAACCTTTTCTGTAATGTTGACCTATTATTCTTCTCCTTACTGGATGTTGCGACTGCAGCTTTAGCAGTGTATTAATGCTGTCATTTGGGTTGAAGTGGGGATTCGGGAGTTTGATACACTGGTTCCTCTCAGTGGAATCTCACTGAAATCTCAGTGTGCATTAATGACTGTATGAGGAGTCATTACAGACAGACAGCAGTGAACTGGACTGCGGTGCTTGGGTCATTCTGAGCATGCTCTGAAGAGCTTCATTTCTAGCAAAGTAGGTAGCTCTTGACCAACAAGTTTAGGGTCTCAAAAGTGTTATGAATGTGGAGTTGTTCATTGTGGTAATATTCAGAGAGAAAATGGGTACATATTCAGTAGGGGCTCGTTGTTGTTTACAAAACATTCTGTGAATTATGCATTTGTTACAGACAAGTTATCATACTTGTTTTTCAAAGAATTTTACCTGCAGTTTCATTTTTTAATTAGGCAGCTGTTGATGGTGATGGAGAACTCCTAATTACCCATCATCCTCCTGGAATGAGAAACAAATCAGGTGAATGAGGGGTCTGGACTCCTCGGAAATTTATGGGAGCTGCCCAAGCTGAAATGGCCTTAATGGAGTAACGGGGCTGCTGTTACCTCCTCACAGGCCTGGGGGAGGGGGGTCTGTGCTTCCAAGGGAGGTGGTCGGTCATGAGGGTGGGTTCTCTTCAGGGCCTGACTGGGGAACGCTGGCTCTGTTCAGGCCTGAACGCTGCAAGGGCGGGGGGACTGCACCAGCCTGCCTCTGCCTCAGGGGGCGATAGCGCTCCTCTCGTCACATGAGTCCATCAGCTCTACCCTTCCTGGACCCATTCATCCATGCTCCCTTTAGCGCCTCACGGCTAATCTGCCATATCTTTCAGCTCTTTAAACACATATGCGCACACTAGAGTGCGGCTCGGGCCACATATTTCAGTCTGAACCCGACCAGAGTCTGAGAGAGTAGTAACTGAACCCGACCCGAGCCTGAGAGGCATTCTGTTTTTTATGTCTGAATCCGACCCAAGCCCGAAGCAGTCAAGCTGAAGCACTGAGTTTGTGAATTCCCGGTCTTCTTGCTGTTATCTTATCAGAACCCCACACGTTTTACATTTTACATAACCAAGTGCTTAGTTATTATCTGCATTGACAACTAAATTGAAATGCCTCCATACTGTCGATTTCCCTGCATGGTCTTCGGTAGTTTTAAATTTCACCGAAGACAAATTTTCTTTGACGCCCTCCATGTTTAGCCAACGAATATTTACTGGCTGAAATAGCCTATGCGTTGCGTTGGCACGTAAATAAACAAACCCCAGCAATGAACAGAAGGTAGCCCAACACAGACAGTAGGCCAATCATTTGTATTTATTTTTACAATATATTTTCACTAAAAAGAACTTGAAGCGCCTTGTCAACTAGGCTAGCCCATCCTAATAAGTAGTTCAAAAGTCATGTGTGCACTGCCTAGTTATTGTTCGGCTGATGTGACCGAACCTGCTCTGAACAACATTTCTAAATTTTTGTCTGGACCTGGCCCGACCCGTCGGGCTTGGGTCGGGTATCCATCCTTTGCCACACACGCATGCACGTACACACACAGACATGCGCACACACACACACACACTCACTGAGGTGCCATGAAAGAAAGGCTGGAGGTGTGGTTTCGGCATTGCTCCATGGTGTGGTTTTGTCTCAGGGCCTCTTACTGTCCACTTACTGTCACCAGCCCTCACCATCACACTGAGCGGCCAGAGAGTGCATGCCCCAAATGCCAACTAGAGACCACTGCTTGGACATCAGGCCTGTTATCTGTCTAGTTTTGATTCATTTTAAAAAGCTTTGCCTCTTCAGTTTAACCATGGGGAAATGTGGATTTGTCCATGCAACTTTGCTACTTGGTGGAAAAAAATAACTTCTTGAGAGTTAATCATTTTTGAAAGTAGATGAGCTGCCTGCAGAGTAGCGGGAGATGCTGTTAGGCTAGCAGAGTAGCGGGAGATGCTGTTAGGTTAGCAGAGTAGCAGGAGATGCTGTTAGGTTAGCAGAGTAGCAGGAGATGCTGTTAGGTTAGCAGAGGAGCAGGAGATGCTGTTAGGTTAGCAGAGTAGCGGGAGATGCTGTTAGGTTAGCAGAGTAGCAGGAGATGCTGTTAGGTTAGCAGAGGAGCAGGAGATGCTGTTAGGTTAGCAGAGTAGCAGGAGATGCTGTTAGGTTAGCAGAGTAGCAGGAGATGCTGTTAGGTTAGCAGAGGAGCAGGAGATGCTGTTAGGCTAGCAGAGTAGCAGGAGATGCTGTTAGGTTAGCAGAGTAGCAGGAGATGCTGTTAGGCTAGCAGAGTAGCGGGAGATGCTGTTAGGTTAGCAGAGTAGCGGGAGATGCTGTTAGGTTAGCAGAGGAGCAGGAGATGCTGTTAGGTTAGCAGAGTAGCGGGAGATGCTGTTAGGCTAGCAGAGTAGCGGGAGATGCTGTTAGGCTAGCAGAGTAGCAGGAGATGCTGTTAGGTTAGCAGAGTAGCGGGAGATGCTGTTAGGCTAGCAGAGTAGCGGGAGATGCTGTTAGGTTAGCAGAGTAGCGGGAGATGCTGTTAGGCTAGCAGAGTAGCGGGAGATGCTGTTAGGCTAGCAGAGTAGTGGGAGATGCTGTTAGGCTAGCAGAGTAGCGGGAGATGCTGTTAGGCTAGCAGAGTAGTGGGAGAGTGCTAGCAGAGCTAGTGGCTCTGTCACATATAGTCCTTTTTCTCCACAGCACCGCTGATGCCTTAAGACTTTATTAAATATTTAATTTATCTTATGAAATTAAACAGGGGGCACATTTAGCAGTTGTGTGTGATGCTGTCATAATAAGCGGCTGGTTGTAGTGTTTCCTGGTACCACATGGTCAGGGCTCCAGTGTACTGCAGTCCTTCAGCTTTGCACACAGTCAGCAGTGAGTCACGAAGCAGACTCTGTGGAACTGAGACCAGCCAGCACTGCCTCCCTAGGGAGGGGGGATATGCAGAGCCGCCTCACACATCCTGTCACCCCCCCTCCTTTAATCTGCTGCAGCTTCCTGTGTGAAGGCAGTGCTTTATGTATGAAAATAGCTCAGCTTCTCAAGCAGCCCTTAACTGCAGCTGCAGGTTCAGAGGGGCACACAGGGGCTGGAGCACAAACACGTCTGCAGAGCAGACGGCACAGGCAGCAATTCATCCCTCACACACTCACTCACTCACTCACTCACTCACTCACTCACTTACTCACCATCACACATTCACTCGCTCGCTCGCTCGCACACTCACTCACTCACTCACCATCACACATTCACTCACTCACTCACTCACTCACTCACTCACTCACTCACTCACTCACTCACTCACTCACTCACCCAGTATCGGGCAGGTCTGAGGCAAAGGAATCAGCTCTGTGGAGTGACTTGCTGAGTAATGTTTGTGCTGTGATTTGGGCATTCATTTTTGGGGTACTCTGGAAAGGGAATGAGTGCTCTCTCCTCTCAGCACAGATGAAAACAGCTCATTGGTTCTGTGATACTGGTCCTTCTCTCAAGGCTCTGAGGTCAGCCAGTGCAGGCGTCCCAAACCTCACGCACACATGATCTCAGTACAGACACTGATCAGGCCGAGCGAATCCTGGGAGGTTTGAAGGTTTACTGTTCCACTACAGACTTTTCAAGACATTTGATTGACATAAAGTAGAATCACTTGGTTGCAGAGTTGGCAAAAATCACCAAAATCGTGAAAGGATTCACTTGCTTGTTAGCAACCTGAAATGACCATGATCTCATCAGATATCCGTGAGCAGGTATTTAAAGATACACCAAAAGAAAGCACACAAAAGTGTGTGCCATGTTTTGTGAGTGTTTTGTGGTAGTGAGACATGCCATAGTTACACACTTTCAGTGTGCACATCAGCTGTATTGGAGAAGAATATTCATTCTGTCATTCCTTGACATCTATGATATAGTATTTTCAAATGAGAAATGTATATATTTATAAATAAAAAGTTAATGATAGTGGATTGTGCTGTACTGCAGGTCAGACTGACCCCTGCTCAACTGTGCTGTACTGCAGGTCAGACTGACCCCCCGCTCAATTGTACTGTACTGCAGCTCAGACTGACCCCCCGCTCAACTGTGCTGTACTGCAGGTCAGACTGACCCCCCGCTCAACTGTGCTGTACTGCGGGTCAGACTGACCCCCCACTCAACTGTGCTGTACTGCAGCTCAGACTGACCCCCTGCTCAACTGTGCTGTACTGCAGGTCAGACTGACCCCCCGCTCAACTGTGCTGTACTGCAGCTCAGACTGACCCCCCGCTCAACTGTGCTGTACTGCAGGTCAGACTGACCCCCCGCTCAACTGTGCTGTACTGCAGGTCAGACTGACCCCCCGCTCAACTGTGCTGTACTGCAGCTCAGACTGACCCCCCGCTCAACTGTGCTGTACTGCAGGTCAGACTGACCCCCCGCTCAACTGTGCTGTACTGCAGGTCAGACTGACCCCCTGCTCAACTGTGCTGTACTGCAGCTCAGACTGGTTCCCCCTGCTCCTTAAGAGCCTTTACTGTTTAAATGTGCTGCAGTTTAATTGTTAAATGGGAGGATGGGTTTCAGTGCAGTGGGGGGTGGGAGATTTACCTGATCCAGGTGACCCAGGTAGGGGCGCTGATGTCAGGTGACTGTAGGGAGATCGACCCTCAATGATCTCATGTGGAGACACTAGCACTGCTGTTCAGGCTTAAATGGATGCTCAGACTGGCTGTAGTGTCTGTTAGGGTCAGAGGTCAGCAGAGACACAGTCCTGTAATGTCTGTTAGGGTCAGAGGTCAGCAGAGACACAGTCCTGTAATGTCTGTTAGGGTGAGAGGTCAGCAGAGACACAGGCCTGTAGTGTCTGTTAAGGGCAGAGGTCAGCAGATACACAGGCCTGTAATGTCTGTTAGGGTGAGAGGTCAGCAGAGACACAGGCCTGTAGTGTCTGTTAGGGTGAGAGGTCAGCAGATACACAGGCCTGTAGTGTCTGTTAGGGTGAGAGGTCAGCAGAGACACAGGCCTGTAGTGTCTGTTAGGGTGAGAGGTCAGCAGATACACAGGCCTGTAGTGTCTGTTAGGGTGAGAGGTCAGTAGAGACACAGTCCTGTAATGTCTGTTAGGGTGAGAGGTCAGCAGAGACACAGGCCTGTAGTGTCTGTTAGGGGCAGAGTTCAGTAGAGACACAGTCCTGTAATGTCTGTTAGGGTGAGAGGTCAGCAGAGACACAGGCCTGTAGTGTCTGTTAGGAGCAGAGGTCAGTAGAGACACAGTCCTGTAGTGTCTGTTTGGGGCAGAGGTCAGCAAAGACACAGGCCTGTAGTGTCTGTTTGGGGCAGAGGTCAGCAGAGACACAGGCCTGTAGTGTCTGTTAGGGGCAGAGGTCAGCAAAGACACAGGCCTGTAGTGTCTGTTAGGGTGAGAGGTCAGCAGAGACACAGGCCTGTAGTGTCTGTTAGGGTGAGAGGTCAGCAGAGACACAGGCCTGTAGTGTCTGTTAGGGTGAGAGGTCAGCAGAGACACAGGCCTGTAGTGTCTGTTAAGGGCAGAGGTCAGCAGAGACACAGGCCTGTAGTGTCTGTTAGGGTGAGAGGTCAGCAGAGACACAGGCCTGTAGTGTCTGTTAGGGTGAGAGGTCAGCAGAGACACAGGCCTGTAGTGTCTGTTAGGGGCAGAGGTCAGCAAAGACACAGGCCTGTAGTGTCTGTTAGGGTGAGAGGTCAGCAGAGACACAGGCCTGTAGTGTCTGTTAGGGTGAGAGGTCAGCAGAGACACAGGCCTGTAGTGTCTGTTAAGGGCAGAGGTCAGCAGAGACACAGGCCTGTAGTGTCTGTTAGGGTGAGAGGTCAGCAGAGACACAGGCCTGTAGTGTCTGTTAGGGTGAGAGGTCAGCAGAGACACAGGCCTGTAGTGTCTGTTAGGGGCAGAGGTCAGCAAAGACACAGGCCTGTAGTGTCTGTTAGGGTGAGAGGTCAGCAGAGACACAGGCCTGTAGTGTCTGTTAGGGTGAGAGGTCAGCAGAGACACAGGCCTGTAGTGTCTGTTAAGGGCAGAGGTCAGCAGAGACACAGGCCTGTAGTGGGCAGTCATGAGTGAAGCCATTTCCTGCTGAACCTGTTGAAGTTTTAAGCATTCAAGTTTGCCATGTGGCTGATTACACAGTCCATTTTGGATGGGGTACATTTTTAGTTGCTTTTTTGTTAATCAAAACAGCTTCTCCTAATTGCAAGTCTGCATTTACCTCCGTCCACCAGATGCAGCAGCTCAGAGGAGTTTGGGTCAACTGCAGGGGAGATTTATGAGCAGAGAAAAGGCACAGGTTGATAGAGGCCTATTCACACAGCAATCCTGACACAAGTTTGTTAAAATCAGACTAGATCCAATTTTAGTGCCACTGCACTGTAATTATGTTGCTTTTATGTCCTTTATCTCACAGAGTGGCATCTAGCCAAGAATATCATAGTTAAAAGTAAATGATTTGTTTCTCTGTTGACTTGAGATCAGGGAAATAAATATCTGATAAACACAGTGAAACATATGCAGTGAAGTGGTTTCTGGCTCAGTTTCATCAGTCAGATTTAGCTCTTCTCCTTCAGCAGGTCACCCTCTTCAGCCCTCTGTAAACGAAATCTTGCAAATGATCTCCAATCAGCATCGCAGATTTCCTTTATGTTGTAAGAATGAATATTATTTAGGAGAAAATGTGCAATTAAAATATGCAGAGCATATTGAGCTAGTGTTGGTGTGTGGCACTTCACAGAGCTGCAGGGCAGTGTGACTCCCACTGCACAGAGCTGTAGGGCAGTGTGACTCCCTGGGTTTGTTTCTTAGGGGCACTTCACAGAGCTGTAGGGCAGTGTGACTCCCTGGGTTTGTTTCTTAGGGGCACTGCGCAGACCTGGAGGGCAGTGTGACTCCCTGGGTTTGTTTCTTAGGGGCACTGTGCAGAGCTGCAGGCCAGTGTGACCCCCTGAGTTTGTTTCTTAGGGGCACTGCACAGAGCTGCAGGTCAGTGTGACTCCCTGGGTTTGTTTCTTAGGGGCACTGCGCAGAGCTGCAGGTCAGTGTGACTCCCTGGGTTTGTTTCTTAGGGGCACTGCACAGAGCTGCAGGTCAGTGTGACTCCCTGGGTTTGTTTCTTAGGGGCACTGCGCAGAGCTGCAGGTCAGTGTGACTCCCTGGGTTTGTTTCTTAGGGGCACTGCGCAGAGCTGCAGGTCAGTGTGACTCCCTGGGTTTGTTTCTTAGGGGCACTGTGCAGAGCTGCAGGCCAGTGTGACCCCCTGGGTTTGTTTCTTAGGGGCACTGTGCAGAGCTGCAGGCCAGTGTGACCCCCTGGGTTTGTTTCTTAGGGGCACTGTGCAGAGCTGCAGGCCAGTGTGACCCCCTGGGTTTGTTTCTTAGGGGCACTGCGCAGAGCTGCAGGCCAGTGTTTGGGGTTTGGGGAGCTCCAGTCTGGACACCTCATCAGTCTCTGGTGCTTCAGTTGGCATGTTCACACAGAAGCGCCTTTGCACGTGTGGGAGCTCCTCACTGAAATCATACATGGCCAAGCAGCTCAGCGTCTGTGAGGCACTCCGACAGCCCCTGCAGGCTAAGCATTTCCCATGAGCCTTTAGGACACACATAGCACCTCTACAGTGTGAGTGCCACTGTATTTTACTGCTCAGAGTTACACTGAAGTCATGAGTGGGAGTTACACCTGTCTTATGTTGCATGATGGGAAGCAAACAGCTTATCTTTCCCGCATGGGCTGCTGCATGTTGGGAAAATGTAGCTATGTAATGCTATCCTTTCAGACTCACATGGGTCTCTAAACTAGCCTGTGATCCTTATTAACTTCACGTATTTTGTGGCTTGTTTTTATTGAGGAGAAACAGATATTATTGATGAAAGTAGTCAGTTTACCATGTTTAATGTAAGTTATTATTTTAAATCAATTCATTTGGAATTTGGCCATCATTATTAATATTTCCAGTCAAAGGAAGTATTTTACTATAATCCCCAGGGAAGTCAATTGTCCTTACCAGACTGGCCTATAAAAAATAATGGAATTCCACCAGACATTTAGCCAGAGATTCATTTACTTTCTATGCCACCTTAGGTTCCCTTTTAGGCCTCAGACAGGAGGATTGTGGGAAAGGGAGTCTCCTTCATTCATAATTTCTGCCGGGGAAGGAATGAGATCAGTCCATCGGATTCAGTCTCCCAGCGGCCTGTGGGTCCCCTGCTCCATCTCCCCAGCTTCTCCTGAATCATTTCTGTGCATGAAGGTTGTTCTGGCAGGTTCTGCACAGGGGAATTGATTAAAATACAGCTGTCTGTGTCACTGTGCTCTCTCCCTGACTGTGTGTTCTTTCTCTCTATGTTCTTTCTCTCTGCGTTCTCTGTCTCTCTCTCTCTCACTGACAGTTCTGTTCCTTGCTGGTGGAGTGGGTTGGTGTCTGGTATTCACACTGGATAGAGGGAGACAGTTGGGATTAAGGGGCTCCTAGCAGGGTGGGGCAGCAGCTGGGGCCGAGGTGATGTTGTATTGTGGGTGGGGCTTTATCCTTGTGTCCGTAGACTAAGAGTGGGGCTTGGTAATTATGTAGGCTGGACTTGGCAACGATGAGAGCTTGGTTGTTCTGTGGGTGGGGCAGTGCTGGGTTGATCTGTTGGTGGGGCCATGCTGGGTTGTTCTGCTGGGTTGTTCTGTGGGTGGGGCCATGCTGGGTAGTGGTAAGGGCTGTGTGTTGGTGCCTCCGCAGTATTACTGGGTCAGTCTGGCCGGGGCTGAGCTCCACAGAGGTTAATGGGATTAGCAGCTCAGTGCCTGTAAGAAGCTGAGAGATGCTCAAATCCTGACCACTGTCTTCCGCTGTATGCCATTCTCCTTCTGGTCCATGGATTACAAGTATAACCGGAAGGTGTGTGTGTGTGTGTGTATCTATTTGTGCTTGTATATATGGTATGGTCACACTTGGCTTCTAACGCGAAATCTCTGCGCGAATTTCCATTCAAGTCATTGGAAGGAGGTGGCGTCAACTGTCAACGCTTCCAGGAGGAGATTTCTCTGTTTTACGCCCCCAGTTCAACTGTGGTGAACTTTGAACTCGCGAATACGCGAATCTGCCCCTGTCTGACCAATCAGAGCGCTGCTGCACCCTAAGGAGCTTGTCAACTTGTAGTTCAAGTCAAACTGTCAAATTGTAAAATAAAAATGGAGGAGACATTGATCACCAGTTAGCTAGTCAAATAGGAAGTTATCCTGTTTGGCAGATATTTTAAAATAGCTAAGAATGTTAACAAGGAACCCCATATGACCATGTTCCATATAGGATACTTAGCGATATCGATCTCATCGTTGGACATAAAGATAGCTAGCCTATGTAGCTATCTCACATTACCATCTGCTGATGAAAACTACAATTGAATCGCGCATGCCCCAATTATAACGGAATTAACGGAATCTGCGTCTCCTTCCACAATTCGCGCCGCTAAACGGATTTTAGGGGCCAAGTGTGATCATACCGGAGCAACACGGCGCCTGCGTGAGCTGAGTCACTGGCGCTCTGGGTCAGAGCGATGCTAACAGTCACTGCAGAGGGAATGTCCACGTTG
>JAFBMS010000160.1:405000-592500 GCA_019788955.1 Albula glossodonta
GGTGCATAGTCTACACATTGTTCAGTGCGAACAGTGTGTGTGGAGAACAGGTCTGCAGGTGGAGCCAGGCAGGGGCTGTTTGGGGTGGGTAATACTCCTGACGGTATTTAAGTCCATAAAAGGATCCCAGATATATTCTGCCCCCCCCCAAAAGCCAGCCAATGAGAGCAGGTGTATGTAAACCTGGGCAGGTGTTCGACTTTCAGTATGTCTGTATTTCTGAATTACAGTGTGTCAGTGTTTGACTGTCCCAATGTTGTAGCATTTCTGAATGGCAGGGTCTCAGTGTTTGACTGTTTCAGTGTTTCAGTATGTCTGTGTTTCTGAATGGCAGGGTCTCAGTGTTTGACTGTTTCAGTGTTTCAGTATGTCTGTGTTTCTGAATGGCAGGGTCTCAGTGTTTGACTGTTTCAGTGTTTCAGTATGTCTGTGTTTCTGAATGGCAGGGTCTCAGTGTTTGATTATTTTGGTGCTGTAGTGAGTGTGAATGGAAGTGCTGGAGTTTGGGGGGGGGGGGTGGCTGCCTCTGTGAGCAGCTCAGACAGTCAGCTGACCCCACGGTGACCTGCGGGCCGCTGGGGGGGGGGGGGGTGCTGTTTGGTATTCTGAGCAGGCTCGGGCCGGCGCGTCGCGCGGCAGAGCGCCCCCCTAGCACCACACAAAGCCTGGGATTGTTTGGCCCAAAGCAGAAGTCTTCCTTGTGTTTTTTTTCTCTTCCCCTTCCCCTCCCCCACAAAAAGACAACTGGCTTTGTGTTCAGGGGGGAGGCGTCCCATTTGGATGCAAATTGGGAAGTCTATGGTGCCACTAACCAGATAAAACAAACATTTCTTTTATAGGGCTGCATCACAGTTTCCTGTTTTTGACTGAAATACTGCAGGGACAGGCAATGGCTTCTGGGCGCGTAATGCTGCCACAGAAACACAGCGTGTAAAACGGCCACACAAACACACCGTGTACAACAGCCAGAGACACACCCCATGTAAGACTGCCACACAAACACAGCGTGTAAAATGACCTCAGAAACACAGCGTGTAAAACGGCCACAGAAACACCCCGTGTAAGACCGCCACACAAACACAGCATGGCAAACTGCCACACAAACACAGCGTGTAAAACCACCTCAGAAACAGCGTGTAAAACAGCCACAGAAACACCCCGTGTAAGACCGCCACACAAACACAGCATGGCAAACTGCCACACAAACACAGCGTGTAAAACGGCCACACAAACACACCGTGTACAACCGCCACAGAAACACCCCGTGTAAGACCGCAACACAAACACAGCGTGTACAACCGCCGCAAAAACACAGTATGTAAAACCGCCCCATAAACACAGCATGTAAAACCACCTCACAAACACAGCATGTAAAACCACCCCACAAACACAGCATGTAAAACCACCCCACAAACACAGCGTGTAAAAACCGCCACACAAACGCACAGAAAACACCACACAAACACTGACTTAGAGGTTTCATAGCACTGAGCTGCATACTCATTTGTGTGTATGTGTATGTGCAAGCTTGTACTATTGTTTGTGAGTGTACATATTCGTGACAGTGTACTTGTGTAGGTGTGTGTGAGAGAGAGAGTGTGTTTTACACATTTTCAAAGCACACAGCTTTACACTAAAATAGTGGGTATGTTTTCTCTGCTTCCCCTCCTTGTACTGTGTGCTGCTCCTTCACCCTGTGTGTCTCTGTACAGATGAGTCTGAGCATTCTCACAGCCTAAAGCCGCACTGAGTCCTCACCTCACCAGCACACACTGCTGTCTGTCCCAGCAGGCTATCTGAGGGCCGGCCTTGTGTCCCTGTATGGAGTGTTTCAGTGTGGTCTGATCTATGCTGCAGCTGGTGCTGGTGTTTACAGCTAACTGAGCCCTTATCGTCACTACACTCAAACCATCCGGGACAACATTGCCCACCCCTGCTTCATATGAGCTTTTGGTTTGTATCACATGGGCTGGAAGTCCTGTTTGTTCCTGGTAGTTGTTAGTTCTCGCCCTCCCTCTCAAATCAGGTATTAGGTTTCTACCAGTACTTCCTTATCTCACTATATACATCCTGTTGTAGATTTGTGTGCGATATGCACAAAATATCTTAGTACCAGAAAGTCACTACAAAATGGGAGTGTAGCAAATCACTGAATAATAGTTTAACATTGTGCTGGTTTTCGTGTTTAGTCTCTGCTTTTCCAGCACAGTACGGTGTCCTACTAGTAACCATGTGCCCTGTGATTTCATGCTGTATTTCTGTGATTTTACTGTACTACATGTTCCCCTGCTGCGAGTGAATTGTATTATAGAGAGAATTATAGTGTTTTAGCACATACTCTTTGCTGTAGTGGAAGTAATCACAGACCCAGGCTGGGTCCCTGCTAAGTGGTGCACCAGTCTGCCCCTTACTGGTTGTCTCAGCTCTCTCCCCCTGTCACCCTGGCAGTGAGTGAGGGGTTTGTGCCTGTGCCTGGCAGTGAGTGAGGGGTTTGTGCCTGCGTCTGGCAGTGAGTGAGGGGTTTGTGCCTGCGTCTGGCAGTGAGTGAGGGGTTTGTGCCTGCGCCTGGCAGTGAGTGAGGGGTTTGTGCTTGCGCCTGGCAGTGAGTGAGGGGTTTGTGCCTGCGTCTGGCAGTGAGTGAGGGGTTTGTGCCTGCGTCTGGCAGTGAGTGAGGGGTTTGTGCCTGCGTCTGGCTGTGAGTGAGGGGTTTGTGCCTGCGTCTGGCAGTGAGTGAGGGGTTTGTGCCTGCGTCTGGCTGTGAGTGAGGGGTTTGTGCCTGCGCCTGGCAGTGAGTGAGGGGTTTGTGCCTGCGTCTGGCAGTGAGTGAGGGGTTTGTGCCTGCGTCTGACAGTGAGTGAGGGGTTTGTGCCTACGCCTGGCAGTGAGTGAGGGGTTTGTGTCTGCGTCTGGCAGTGAGTGAGGGGTTTGTGCCTGTGCGTGGCAGTGAGTGAGGGGTTTGTGCCTGCGTCTGGCAGTGAGTGAGGGGTTTGTGCCTGCGTCTGGCAGTGAGTGAGGGGTTTGTGCCTGCGTCTGGCAGTGAGTGAGGGGTTTGTGCCTGTGCGTGGCAGTGAGTGAGGGGTTTGTGCCTGCGTCTGGCAGTGAGTGAGGGGTTTGTGCCTGCGTCTAGCAGTGAGTGAGGGGTTTGTGCCTGCGTCTGGCATTGAGTGAGGGGTTGCTGTCTCTATGCTGCAGGCCTAGTGCTCTCTCTAGAGATGAAGCTCCTGAAGTTAACCTGCAGAATTGTGGCAGGTAAAGCATGTCCCGCCCTTTCGCTGAGCTGAGATGGTCAGATACAGTAACATGTCTCAAGGTTTCCAATCACTGATACGTCAGCTGATTTTAATATTGACTGTTAAAAAGGCGAGGAGCATGCAAACACCTCCGCCCAGCCTGAGTCACATTTGTTTATGTAAACTGTGTGGATAACTAGTAGAGGATGCTAATCTTGTATGTAAAACACATACTGACCCAATAGATAAAGCAGCTCACAATGGCACCCAAGTATACTTTTAGAATCAAGAGAAGTTATCATGAAGCTCTTCATTTTGTATCGTCCAAACTCAAGGTGAGCGCTGAGTTCGCCAGTAGAGAAATGGAACAGTTTGTCTGTTTGTGCTCCTCTCATCTCCATCTTCACCATGCAGTCCGCAGACGTGGAAAAGCCCTGATGTAAGCTGGTGTAATGAAAGTGATCTTAGGTGAGTCTTTGCTGTGTGCTCATCATAAATCAGCACATTGACGTGTCAGTCTCACTGGTATTGTGGGCCTCTGGATCAGTGCAAACTGCTGTGAGGCCGGCTCTCTGCGCTTAAGCCCCCCTCACACAGTGCACAGTCCATTTGCTCAGGGTCTTGGCAGGGAAGCTTATTTAGACTGACCCCTGCTGGTTGCTGCTGGAATCACCACCTTAGCGTTTATGGGCTGACAGGTTGAACATATGTTTCTCACTGGACAGCTCTGGCAGTGTGTCCCTGCATGTGTTTGTTATAGATGTGATTATAAGCCTGGGCATCTATGATCTGCGGCAGGAATGCTGATCACTTATTTTCATAAATGGCTGAATGGTGCGTCACTTTATCTGTTGCAGCCACAAGGAATTGTGGGATGGCATTTATCTGCTTTCCTTTGGTAAAGGATGGTCCAGTGTACCCTGTGCTAAAGGAGATAAGAAAGGAAGCATTAAAGCACCTTTCCTTAGCGTTTACAGAATTCAAACCGCTCTTATCATGGCTGCCGCTTTGATACTTCCAGGTCATTTCACTCAGTTAGGAACCTTCCTCAGTAAAAAAGACTTTTCCAATGCAGCCAGTGACTGTATGACAGGTTATGAGTGCTGTGTGACTGGTAATAAGTGCTGTGTACTTGTGACTCTCTCTCGCTCGCCTGTCCCGATTGATCAACATGTATATGACTGGATATAACTGCTGTGCGACTGGTTATGACTGCTGTATAGCAGTTTCTGTAGTTGTGTCTCTCTCTCCCTTGTCTGTCCCGATTGGTCAGCTGGCTCAAAGGGCGCAGTGTTGGGGGTGTGGCCGTGAGCAGCTGCACACGGGGGTGGAGTCTCTTAGCCTGTGACTGCAGAGTGAACCACTTTTATTTCCTACAGTTTGATATATGGTGTTTGATATATTTCAGTTGGTGTTATTACCTCTTATGTAATCGTACTGAATGTGCTACCTGCTCTTTTCTTCATACTGTGCTGTTGTGATTTCAGTTGTTATATTTCCTGTTTTACTTCACTTGCCTTTGGGAGTCACCCGTTTGTCAGTATGGACTGCTGTAAGTGTAGATCCAGCCGGTGTGCTGGGCTGCTGAGCAGTTAAACAGAGCATTGTAAGCAGAGTGGCTCATTCAGAGCACAGCTCTGTGAAACGGAGCACCTGTTTGGTGGGGGGGCAGACCTCCAGATGCCTGCTGGATGGGGGGGCGGGGCCTCCTTTGGCCTGCTGAGTGTCTCCTCTCTGTGTTTGGGGGGGGGGGGGGGGGTGGCTGTGTGATCAGCCAGTATCCCACATAATTAGTGACAGTCGGGCGTAGTGGGGGGGGGAACAGCAGCGGGCTGTAGCTACAGGACAAAAGCTGCCCCAGTGTGGTGCAGTATGAGGGGGCAGGGACAGTGAAAATTAAGTGGAGGAGACAAAGAATTTTCTGGAAATTTCCCCTAGGAAAGATTTTAACATTGGGAACCTTTGGAATTTTTCAAATGAAGGTGGTTTTTGTAAAGGATAAAAAATTCTAAATTTCTTTAAAGCTGGAAGCTGAGCCCCTGGTGTTAGGGTTAACCCCCTGGTGTTAGGGTCAGGGTTAACCCTCTGGTGTTAGGGTCAGGGTTAACCCCCTGGTGTTAGGGTCAGGGTTCACCCCCTGGTGTTAGGGTCAGGGTTCACCCCCTGGTGTTAGGGTCAGGGTTAACCCCCTGGTGTTAGGGTCAAGGTTAACCCTCTGGTGTTAGGGTCAGGGTTAACCCCCTGGTGTTAGGGTCAGGGTTCACCCCCTGGTGTTAGGGTCAGGGTTAACCCCCTGGTGTTAGGGTCAGGGTTCACCCCCTGGTGTTAGGGTCATGGTTCACCCCCTGGTGTTAGGGTCAGGGTTCACCCCCTGGTGTTAGGGTCAGGGTTCACCCCCTGGTGTTAGGGTCAGGGTTAACCCCCTGGTGTTAGGGTCATGGTTCACCCCCTGGTGTTAGGGTCAGGGTTCACCCCCTGGTGTTAGGGTCAGGGTTAACCCTCTGATGTTAGGGTCAGGGTTAACCCCTTGGTGTTAGGGTCAGGGTTCACCCCCTGGTGTTAGGGTCATGGTTCACCCCCTGGTGTTAGGGTCAGGGTTAACCCCCTGGTGTTAGGGTCAGGGTTCACCCCCTGGTGTTAGGGTCAGGGTTAACCCCCTGGTGTTAGGGTCATGGTTCACCCCCTGGTGTTAGGGTCAGGGTTCACCCCCTGGTGTTAGGGTCAGGGTTAACCCTCTGATGTTAGGGTCAGGGTTCACCCCCTGGTGTTAGGGTCAGGGTTCACCCCATGGTGAGAGGGTCAGGGTTCACCCCATGGTGTGAGGGTCAGGGTTAATCCCCTAGTGTTAGGGTCAGGGTTAACCCCCTGGTGTTAGGGTCAGGGTTCACCCCCTGGTGTTAGGGTCAGGGTTAATCCCCTGGTGTTAGGGTCAGGGTTAACCCCCTGGTGTTAGGGTCAGGGTTAACCCCCTGGTGTTAGGGTCAGGGTTCACCCCCTGGTGTTGGATACACAGCACCTCCCCACAGCACCTCCCCACAGATACACAGCATCTCCCCACAACACCTCCCCACAGATACACAGCACCTCCCCACAGCACACCCATGCTAAAGGTGCAGGGGTGGCTGTTGTAAGAATGTCTCTGTACATGGGCTTGTTGGTGTTGAACTCAAGTTGGGCGTGACAGTTCGGACATTGATTAGTGAGAGAGCTCCAAACATGCAGTCCCTTGTCTCATGCGGTGGATTGTGGGAAGGCTTGTTATTCACACACATGGTCTGTTTTCAGAGCTGCCAGAGTGACCGGTGAGAGTCTGTTCTGAAACGGGGTTCAGGACGTGCGAGAGCCAGCTGGTCAGCTGGTCAGCTGTTTGGCCATGTGGAGCACAAACTCCTCTCCTGTACAAAGAGCTGTGTTTTCTTACAGTGCATTCTCCCACCCCTACAGCCAACCCTGAGCACTCAGGGTGCGGGGTGTGCCGGGGGGTGGCAGCTGTTTCCCGCCTGCGGAATGATGTGCATGGAAGGGGTCCGCTAACCGGGCGCTGGGGCAAGCTGCTGGGGCGATAGGGATGTGTGTGTTTGAGAGTGCGTGCTATAGGGGTGTGTGAGTTTGAGAGTGTGTGCTGTAGGGGTGTGTTTGTCATTGAAAGAAAGTGCCAATGCTGATCACTCATTTTCTGCTGGAAAAAACAAGGTTTTTCAAAACATGACAGATCCAGCAGCATACATGTACAGAAGGAGAGAGAGAGGTGCAGGGGGGTGGGGGGTGCGAAGGAGAGAGGGGTGACAGATGCTAAACCTGTGCAGATGTCAAGCAACAAAATGAAAAAAAAATGAGACATAATGTGAGTGGAACCCACCTCCTCCAGGCCTGCAGGAGATGAAGAGTTTGTGTGTGTGAGTGTGTGTATATGTGAGAGAGAGAGAGAGAGAGTGTGTGAGTGTGTGTGTGTATGTGAGAGAGTGTGTGTGTGTATATATGTGAGAGAGAGAGTGTGTGTGCGTGTGTGTATGTGAGAGAGAGAGAATGTGTGTGAGTGAGTGTGAGAGAGGGGAGAAAGAGAGCATGGTGTGTGTGTGTGTGTGTGTGTTTACTCTGTTAAACAGCGGGACATGGTGGCAGCTGTGTTGGCACCCCCACCTCTCCAAGCCCCCAATTACTCCCCCATCAGTGAAGGGGCTTTTATATGGGTCTGGAGCCCCCAGTCCCTCCCCCTGGGGCGGCTTTTGTGTGAGCCGAGAGCCCCACGCTGCCCCCCCGGGAGCTGTGCTCCAGGGTCAGACCAGGACGGCACCGCCACACTCACACACTTCGCTACTTATTAACTCAGGGCAATAAAACTGATGATGGTCTTTCATTGACGACCCTCGCAATTTATTATGGTGTTTGTCTCCCGTTTGATTCCTCCTTAACACACTCAGAGGAGATGAGAAGGAGAGAGAGAGCAGTTTTTCATGCAGATTTCAGGAGGTGCCAAACACTGAAACATGCTTAATTTTCAACTCTGCATTACAGTGTTTTTACAGTGCATTTACATTTTTCATAATAGTTTGATTGAATATTAACGTGGATGTGCTTCTGCTTAGATTAGAGCCTTATGGCCCAGCAGTGATTTCTGCTTTCAAATGAGGCATTGTAGGTCGTCAGGCATGATTAGGAAAAAGGCAGTAACATTGTTGACATTGTTATCTGAGCCATAATTGCCCTGTTTCTTAAAAGCTGCTTCTTTTATTCATTATAAAATATATATGTAGTGCTCCTTACTGGATTCAGTCACAGGACCTGATAACTGATTGACAGCCCTTCATGGCATCCTCTGCACTGTAAGAGTCTGCGGGCTCTCTCCCTAAGTGCACAGCGCTTACTGAAGCTGCAGACTATTAGCAATACAGACACTGCATTTAAAAAGTGCAGAACAGGACAGAAATGGCACCATGAAAAGAATTAATTCTGATGTCTATATCAGTCTGTGTTTTCCTGCCAGCTAGCCTGTGTGTTTGTATGTATGTGTGTGTGTGTGTGTGTGTGTGTGTGTGTGTGTGTGTGTATGTGAGTGTGTGTGTTTGTATGTATGTGAGTGTGTGTGTGTGTGAGTGTGAGTGTGTGTGTGTGTGTGTGAGGGAGAGAGAAGAGAGAGAGAAAGAAAGGCATCAGGGAATAGCACCAAGAGAGTAGTAGGAGTGGCTGATCTGATAATGGGGAGTGGGGTGGGTTAAAGTGGGGGGTTCCCCTCCAGCCAGCTGAATACATAATGAGCCCTGAGCATGCTCAGAAACTGCCATTCATGCTGAGCGTGCTCTGTAACAGCCATTCTCACTGAGCATCCTCTGTTTGTGTAACAGGCTTTCACACTGAGCATGCTCTGTATGTGTAACAGGCTTTCACATTGAGAATGGTCATTGGAGGTACTGAGAGTGTTCAAATCTTAATGGTGTTGTTCCTCTAACAGCCCCCATTACTCTGACCATGACTCCACCCCCTCCCACCTTTCTTAGGCAGCTGCTTGTTTCTGGTGTGTTAGTCTTAGTTTTGCAGCTTCTACAGTTTCTCTATTTCCAGCAGGGGAGAGAATCAGGTCAGAAATGATCCACCTGCTAATCCCTCATTGCATTATAATTAATTTGGAAGCCAAAAGCACATACTGAACAAAGTCTGCTGGTACTGTCGTGTGTTTTACATTCATACAGCAGAAGCTGATGATAAGAACTTTCATGTATCCAGAAGAAAATTCTTTCCGTTTGATAACTTCTGTCCCTTTGCCAACAGCATTGGAGAAATATTTTGTTGTGCAATATGTTAAGACAAAAGAGACTATGCTGAATGCCTGTACTCACAGTGTATGCAGTGCTCAATGCCTTTGTTCACACAGTGTACGCAGTACTCAATGCCTGTGCTCACAGTGTATGCAGTGCTCAACGCCTGTGCTCCCAGCGTATGCAGTGCTCAATGCCTGTGCTCACACAGTGTATGCAGTGCTCAATGCCTGTGCTCACAGTGTATGCAGTGCTCAAAGCCTGTGCTCACACAGTGTATGCAGTGCTCAATGCCTGTGCTCACAGTGTATGCAGTGCTCAATGCCTGTGCTCACAGTGTGTGCAGTGCTCAACACCTGTGCTCACAGCGTATGCAGTGCTCAATGCCTGTGCTCACACAGTGTATGCAGTGCTCAATGCCTGTGCTCACAGTGTATGCAGTGCTCAATGCCTGTGCTCACACAGCATATAAGAACATAAGAAGAACATAAGAACATATTATGATGAGAACAGGCCATTCGGCCTAACTAAGCTTGCCATTACAATTTAAAGAGTATCCACAAATGCATCAAGTCTGGACTTCAACACAGCAAGGGTCTCTGCCTCAACTACATAACCTGACAACCTATTCCATGTATTATGCTGTGGTGAATGCCTGTGCTCACATAGCATATGCAGTGACACTGTGCTGCGTTTACACAGCAGTGTAACCATGGTGGTGCTGTTCTCAGTGTGTGGTGACACTGTGCTCAGTATGGGGTTGCACTGTGTTCAGTACGGGATTGCTGTGTGCTCAATACAGGGTTGCACTGGGCTCAGTAGCGGGTGCGCTGTGCCCAGTGGGTGGTTGCTCTGTGTTCAGAGCAGAGTTGCCCTGTTCTCAGTGCATGGTGACACTGTTCAGTGTGGGGTTGCTCTGTGTACTGAGTGTGTGGTGAAACTGTTCTCAGTATGGGTTTGCTTGGTGTCATTGCGTGGTGACACTGTTCAGTGTGGGGTTGCTCTGCGTGTTTAGTGTGTGGTGACACTCCTCTCAGCGCGAGGTTGCGCTGTACTCGGTTCGGGGTTTCTCTGCGATCTTAGTGCGTGGTGACACTGTACTGCGTTTACACTGTGTATGTAAGTCCTGGCAGGTTTGTTTACAGAAGCAAAGCATTCAAATGTGTGGCTGAAGATAATCCTGCTGTCTGACCAGTGCAGACACAAACCATCCACAATGCAGGGCTAAGGGCATATTTCACTCAGGCTTTGTGCAAATGAAGTATCATCTTGCCTGTGTAACAGTATTTCTGTGGTATGGGAAATTTATACTGTGTTTGTATTGGAGTCACACTACTCTTGATGTGTACAGTAAAATATGTTGTGTGGCTGGCCATAAAATGGTGAGAGGGGGTTGTAAACATCTGCAACACAACCTGAGCTACAGGGGCAAGCAGGATTAGAAGAAAGTATTAAGATGACAGCATTTTAACATCTATAAACTTGTTATACAAAAACATAATTGTCTAAGTTGTCAATGAAATTCTCTCCAAAATTCCACCACAAGTCCATAAAATTTGGACTCGATAGCTGTTTGTATTGTGAATGTACACTGAATTGAAATGACCTGACTGGTGAGCATGTAAACCATACTCACTCAGTGATATGGTTACTAGCACATTAGCATGTGATCTTAGTGATATGGTGACTAGCACATGAGCATGTGATCTTAGTGATATGGTGACTAGCACATGAGCATGTGATCTTACTCAGTGATGTGGTGACTAGCACATGAGCATGTGATCTTAGTGATATGGTGAAAAGCACATAAGCATGTGATCTTACTCAGTGATGTGGTGACTAGCACATGAGCATGTGATGTTAGTGATATGGTGACTAGCACATTAGCATGTGATCTTAGTGATATGGTGACTAGCACATTAGCATGTGATCTTACTCAGTGATGTGGTGACTAGCACATGAGCATGTGATCTTAGTGATATGGTGACTAGCACATTAGCATGTGATCTTAGTGATATGGTGACTAGCACATTAGCATGTGATCTTACTCAGTGATGTGGTGACTAGCACATGAGCATGTGATCTTAGTGATATGGTGACTAGCACATTAGCATGTGATCTTAGTGATATGGTGACTAGCACATTAGCATGTGATCTTACTCAGTGATGTGGTGACTAGCACATGAGCATGTGATCTTAGTGATATGGTGACTAGCACATTAGCATGTGATCTTACTCAGTGATGTGGTGACTAGCACATTAGCATGTGATGTTAGTGATATTGTGACTAGCACATTAGCATGTGATCTTACTCAGTGATGTGGTGACTAGCACATTAGCATGTGATCTTACTCAGTGATGTGGTGACTAGCACATTAGCATGTTAGCTCACAGTAGCCATGCTTGGTGGCCTCCAAAGATTTTGCCAAGGACGTTTCTCCTTGTCATTTTGCTCTGTGGTGTTCTTTGGCTTAGCCAAGGGTTTGCAGTAAAGGTTATTGTGACAAATTGTTTGTGAAATGCTCTATAAAATAAAATGATTTGATTGGCACTTTCCTGTAAAAGCACCTCTACCGCTTCGACCACTGCTTTCATGAGGAGAGCAGGGATGGACAGAGCACAGATGGAAAATGTCATTGCGTTTAGGCTCCTCTGTCTGGGATCAGCTGAGAGGAGTGAGCCCCAGCACCAAAGCTGAAAAAGCTGAGCGCTCAGCTGAGAATGATCAGCTCAGAGTGTAGGAAAGCTCAACTGATTTTCTTTTCGGCTGGTACGGGTGCTATGGTACGGTCAGTCAGATCGCTTATATGATAGCTGGCTATGTACAATTAGCCATGCTATGTTGTATTCTTACTGTAAGGTAAAATGAGGTTATTAATTAGAGGCCGTAAGAAATTCGCTGCAAAATAATAAAGATGATAACCATTATGAGACCGAACATTTTCTAACTACCCTATCGATAGTGAAGTAGTGGGTGGATATGGTAAGTATTTCAGCATAACAAGTATCACTATGACACCATTGGTTACTTTTTATATCATACTCGTGATAATTATACATAGCCAGCTAGCTTATAGGCGATCTGACCAGCTAACTAGTCAAATAGGAAATTATCTTGTTTGTCAGATATTTTAAAATAGTTGAGTGTGTTAACTAAGAAGCAACATATGACCATGTTCGGATACACCCATCAATACGAGCTCAACGTTAGATACAGCGATAGCTAGCCTATGTTGCCAACTAACGTGACTCAGTTCATTAGTGCCTAGCCAGAAGCATTTTACTAGCAAAAAAAGTCAACAGATGCATTTACTGTATCACCTTTCACTACCAAATGTATTGCAAACTGGTTGACAATGTATCACTATCGCTAGCGATACAGGCTAAAATAGAAGGACCAGTTTGTGCTGTGCGCTGTATGTCCCACCCCTTCTTCAGCGTGATTGGGCAGCTGGGTACAAAGTGACAGTGATGATTCGTACCGTATTTTTATAGTTGAACATTTCTCAACTCTCAGCGACTGAAAATATGGCTGCTGCTGTACGCTCAGCGCTGAAAATATCCTAAGCTCTGGTAAGGTACGATCACACCTGGCCTCTAAAATCCGTTTAGCGGCGCGAATTGTGGGCGGAGACGCAGATTCCGTTAATGCAGTTAATTTGGGCATGCGCGATTCAATTGTAGTTTTCATCAGCAGATGGTAATGTGAGATAGCTACATAGGCTAGCTATCTTTATGTCCAACGATGAGATCGATATCGATAGGTATCCTATTTCCGAAAATGGTCATATGCGTCTTCCGTGGTAACGTTCTCAACTATTTTAAAATATCTGCCAAAAACGATAACTTAAAGCCCCTCGGGGTCAAACAGCAGCGCTCTGATTGGTCAGACAGGGGCAGATTCGCGTATTCGCGAGGTCAAAGTTCACCACAGTTGAACTCGGGGCAGAAAACAGAAATCTGCTTCCGGAAGCGTTGACAGTTGACGCCACCTCCTTCTATTGACTTGAATGGAAATTTGAAGCCAAGTGTGACTGTACCAATAAGCTCCCGAATACAAAGACGGCCGAAGAAAAATAAGCTTTGTTGGACACGGCCCCTGTGTCTCTCTCCACTGAGATTAATTTATCAGTTACAATTATTGCCATTTATTTACCTTTTATCCTGTATGTCCTCATTCAGTGTAGCACCTTATCACCTTTACCTTATCGCTGTTAGGGTGTGTGTTTTTACCTTATCCCAGAGGAGCTCAGGACTGATGCGGGGTGCCGTGCTGAGTTTGTGCTTTAGCAGAGAGGAGGCCATTTGGGGTAAACCCCCTCCCCCCTCCCCCCCCCCCCCCAATCCAGACTGCGCCAGTGAGAGTGGGACAAGGCAACGTGTCTCAGTGCTGCTGCACTCTGCCTCCACAGAGAGTGCCTGCAGGGAGCTAGCGCCATCTAGTGAGCAGACCAGGAAGTGCAGAGGAGGCAGGCATGAAACCGCAGGCTGACAGAGATCTCAGTGGTGAACCAATTTTACAGTGGATGTCATCTGTCAAAAAGCACGATATTGGCAAAAACCACATCATTTGGTGACTGATGAGATGAATTAAAGTGAAATATTTTCTGTTAGTTTGTGTTTAGCAAAGAAGTCTGTGCACCCCTGTGGAAATGTAATACTCTGTCTTCTGTGTTTTACAGTATGGCAGAATATTTATCCCCCAGACCCAGTGTTTGTGTGTGTATACAGTGATAGCTGGGTTTTGTGTGTGTGTGTGTGTGTGTGTGTGTATATACAGTGATAGCTGGGTTTAGTGTGTGTGTGTGTGTATACAGTGATAGGTTGGTGTGTGTTTGCGTGTGCATGCGCACATGCACGCGTATAGCTGGGTGTGTCTCTGTGCTGTACCAGCTGGGGTAGAGTAGCACCAGAAGGACGGGCTGTGTGCAGCTGTAGGCTGTAATCTCCCAGCCCCCTGGGACTGCCCCCCCCCCCTCCCTCAAGGCTCTGACGCTCTGCCTGTACCCCCCACCCTGTCCCCCCCACTGGAGATTGGTCGCCACACAGTCCTGCACACTTGCAGCTGCAGCAGCAAGCTCTCAGCTTCACTTCTGTCCCTGCTGTTAGCTGCTTTACGTGTGTGTGTGTGTGTGTGTGTGTGTGTGCGCATGTCTATATGCGTGTGTGCGCACATGTGTGTGAACGTGTGTGTGTTTCTATGTATGTGTATGTGCATTGTAATACACTGTAACATGCTCTAGCATGTTGCGTGCTATTTACTGAGGGCAGGGGTGCGAATGAAACACTGGAACAGATGGATTGTGGGAGGAAAGGTTACCATAGGGCAAAGCGGGCTCCAGCAGGTGAGGTGCTGAGGGAAGTCGCCGCCCTCAGAACATGGGTCATTCCCAGTCCCAATTTCATCCGCCAAATATGTGGCAATTATGCAGAAATGTATTACTATAAACCAAACTCTGTTTCACCACTCTTAGTATTTAATGCACTCGTCTTTCAGTCTACATGTGATGCTGTTGCCAAACATGTTTTAAATCTGTTGCTCCTGACTAATTATGAATTTAATATGTTTGGAGACAGTTTGTGTGGTTAATGTTTGTGTGTGAGCTAGGGCACAGTGTGTGTGGTTAATGTTTGTGTGTGAGCTAGGGCACAGTGTGTGTGGTTAATGTTTGTGTGTGAGCTAGGGCACAGTGTGTGTGGTTAATGTTTGTGTGTGAGCTAGGGCACAGTGTGTGTGGTTAATAACTTATGGCCAGTTTAATGTGGCTGGAGCTTGTCCCTGGAGACCCCCCCGGGTAACAGCTAAGAAACTTTCAGCGCAGGTCCGTCTGAAACAGGATCTGTGACACCACACTGCTGTCTGCGTGGCTCGGACTGGTGGGCTGTAACCGTGGTAACTTCACAGAATGGCCCCCGTTCCCCCCCACCCTGCTGTGTCTGCTGGGCTCCCCTGGTGGTGCGACCTTCAGCCCTGTAAGGAAATTGGCTCTCAGAAACGCTGTGAATCTCACTAGCCTCAACACTAGCACTGTGAATCCCCAGAGCCTGTTCTAGAATTGTGAATCCTATCAGCCTTCACGCTAGCACTTAGCCTGGATGCTAGCACTTTAAATGCTGTTAGCCTTGATGCTAACTCTGTAGAACCATGAATAACCCTCAGACTTTAAATTATATTGTAAATAATGCCAGATATGCCTCAGAAAGCCAACTAAGCAGTAGTTATTTGTTGCTTTGAAGAGTTAATTCATTAGCATGCTGGTTAGGTCCTATACATTTTTACCCAGCAGACAGATGAGCAAACTAAAGCTTTGAGCTTTTGATGAATATTTATTGTCCAGTTAGTTTTGTCATATTTTCATCTTGGAGATCCTGTGTGTAATCATCAACCAAATGACGCCAACCCAAGGAACTACATTACTGTGTATCATGAGAAGAAAAAAATGCAACGTCCCACTAAATACATGTATGGTTAGCATGATAGCAGGTATGATAGAAGTTCATTGTTATGCTCATGCAACAGTATAGGAGAGGAGAGGGGAGATGTTTTGGGGTCAGTGTAGGAGAAGAGAGGGGAGGTGTGCTGGGATCAGTGTAGGAGAAGAGAGGGGAGGTGTGCTGGGGTCAGTATAGGAGAGGAGAAGGGAGGTGTGCTGGGGTCAGTGTAGGAGAAGAGAGGGGAGGTGTGCTGGGGTCAGTGTAGGAGAGGGGAGGGGAGGTGTGCTGGGGTCAGTGTAGGAGAAGAGAGGGGAGGTGTGCTGGGGTCAGTATAGGAGAGGAGAGGGGAGGTGTGCTTGGGTCAGTATAGGAGAGGGGAGATGTGCTGGGGTCAGTGTAGGAGAGGGGAGGGGAGGTGTGCTGGGGTCAGTGTAGGAGAAGAGAGGGGAGGTGTGCTGGGGTCAGTGTAGGAGAGGAGAGGGGAGGTGTGCTGGGGTCAGTATAGGAGAGGGGAGATGTGCTGGGGTCAGTGTAGGAGAGGAGAGGGGAGGTGTGCTGGGGTCAGTATAGGAGAGGGGAGGGGAGGTGTGCTGGGGTCAGTGTAGGAGAGGGGAGGGGAGATGTGCTGGGGTCAGTGTAGGAGAGGAGAGGGGAGGTGTGCTGGGGTCAGTGTAGGAGAGGGGAGGGGAGGTGTGCTGGGGTCAGTGTAGGGGAGGGGAGGTGTGCTGGGGTCAGTATAGGAGAGGAGAGGGGAGATGTGCTGGGGTCAGTGTAGGAGAGGGGAGGGGAGGTATGCTGGGGTCAGTGTAGGAGAGGGGAGGGGAGGTGTGCTGGGGTCAGTGTAGGAGAGGGGAGGGGAGGTGTGCTGGGGTCAGTGTAGGAGAGGAGAGGGGAGGTGTGCTGGGGTCAGTGTAGGAGAGGGGAGGGGAGGTGTGCTGGGGTCAGTATAGGAGAGGAGAGGGGAGGTGTGCTGGGGTCAGTGTAGGAGAGGAGAGGGGAGGTGTGCTGGGGTCAGTATAGGAGAGGGGAGGTGTGCTGGGGTCAGTGTAGGAGAGGAGAGGGGAGGTGTGCTGGGGTCAGTATAGGAGAGGGGAGGGGAGGTGTGCTGGGGTCAGTGTAGGAGAGGGGAGGGGAGATGTGCTGGGGTCAGTGTAGGAGAGGAGAGGGGAGGTGTGTTGGGGTCAGTGTAGGAGAGGAGAGGGGAGGTGTGCTGGGGTCAGTGTAGGAGAGGGGAGGGGAGGTGTGTTGGGGTCAGTGTAGGAGAGGAGAGGGGAGGTGTGCTGGGGTCAGTGTAGGAGAGGGGAGGGGAGGTGTGCTGGGGTCAGTGTAGGAGAGGGGAGGGGAGGTGTGCTGGGGTCAGTGTAGGAGAAGAGAGGGGAGGTGTGCTGGGGTCAGTGTAGGAGAGGGGGGGGGAGGTGTGCTGGGGTCAGTGTAGGAGAGGAGAGGGGAGGTGTGCTGGGGTCAGTGTAGGAGAGGAGAGGGGAGGTGTGCTGGGGTCAGTGTAGGAGAGGGGAGGGGAGGTGTGCTGGGGTCAGTGTAGGAGAGGACAGGGGAGGTGTGCTGGGGTCAGTGTAGGAGAGGAGAGGGGAGGTATGCTGGGGTCAGTGTAGGAGAGGGGAGGGGAGGTGTGCTGGGGTCAGTGTAGGAGAGGAGAGGGGAGGTGTGCTGGGGTCAGTGTAGGAGAGGAGAGGGGAGGTGTGTTGGGGTCAGTGTGGGAGAGGAGAGGGGAGGTGTGCTGGGGTCAGTGTAGGAGAGGAGAGGGGAGGTGTGCTGGGGTCAGTGTAGGAGAGGACAGGGGAGGTGTGCTGGGGTCAGTGTAGGAGAGGAGAGGGGAGGTGTGCTGGGGTCAGTGTAGGAGAGGACAGGGGAGGTGTGCTGGGGTCAGTGTAGGAGAGGACAGGGAAGGTGTGCTGGGGTCAGTGTAGGAGAGGAGAGGGGAGGTGTGTTGGGGTCAGTGTAGGAGAAGAGAGGGGAGGTGTGCTGGGGTCAGTGTAGGAGAGGGGAGGGGAGGTGTGCTGGGGTCAGTGTAGGAGAGGGGAGGGGAGGTGTGTTGGGGTCAGTGTAGGAGAAGAGAGGGGAGGTGTGCTGGGGTCAGTGTAGGAGAGGGGAGGGGAGGTGTGCTGGGGTCAGTGTAGGAGAGGAGAGGGGAGGTGTGCTGGGGTCAGTGTAGGAGAGGAGAAGGGAGGTGTGCTGGGGTCAGTGTAGGAGAGGACAGGGGAGGTGTGCTGGGGTCAGTGTAGGAGAGGAGAGGGGAGGTATGCTGGGGTCAGTGTAGGAGAGGACAGGGGAGGTGTGCTGGGGTCAGTGTAGGAGAGGGGAGGGAGGTGTGCTGGGGTCAGTGTAGGAGAGGAGAGGGGAGGTATGCTGGGGTCAGTGTAGGAGAGGGGAGGGGAGGTGTGTTGGGGTCAGTGTAGGAGAGGGGAGGGGAGGTGTGCTGGGGTCAGTGTAGGAGAGGGGAGGGGAGGTGTGCTGGGCGGTGCGCTGCGTTCCCTTATCAAGAGCAGAAAAGCAGGCGCATGTTTCTCAGTGGTCAGAGTGAGCCCACTTACAGCCGGTCAGCGGGCTCGGCCAGATCGCTGGCGTCGGTGCCCAGGCCAGCTCCGCCCACGCCTGTGTCCGTCCGCCTGTGACTGGTTGAGCAGTGTGCTGTGACTGGGCGAGCAGCGGGTGCGTGACGCGCGGCAGGGCGCGGGCAGGCTGGTGCCGCGTGCGGAGCCCCATGTGCTGGAGAGAGGCAGCTCAGCGGTCCCAGAGCGGCCGTCACAAGCCCATCTTTAAGCCATCTGCAAACGAGCCCAGCCCTCGCCAAAGCATCACATTAAATCCCTGTTTGGGATGATTAACAAATGGCTGCATTTTTCTCTCTCTCTTTCTCTCTCTCTCTATCTCTCCCTCTCTCTCTCTCTCTGTCAGCCGAAACCTGAATACACACAAAATGGAAAGCGTGATAGAAGCTATCCTTGCGCCCATGCCAAAGACTCATGAAGAATGTTTCCATGGCCAGAGAAGTTTCTGGAGCATGGGGTATCGTCCAATCCCCTTCCTGCAGCCCTGCGCCTGCATCTCAGACCACAGACAAATGAACAATTAATCTGGGCTTGTAATTGCATGGCACACAGTATGTTATTTTAATTGTGCACTTGGAGCAGTTGCACTCAGTCCTGGTTCTCTGGGCTGTGGACCAGCAGGCCCATTTCAGCGGGTGGCTGCGCAGACCCAGGCAGACTGCAGGCCTGCAACTTGCAGCCAGAGCCCAGGTGAAGCAGGTGAGCACTAAAATCCAGCGCACATTTCCACGCAGTCTGAGAGTCGGCGGGAGTGGCCTGTAGGGGCCAATGGGAAAGGTCAGGCGGTCACACTCAGTCTTGTACCTGCCCTCTTTAACCCAGCCGCTGGCCCAGGTGTGAGCCCTGCATGTCTCTGTTGCTCTGAGATGGTGATTCAGAGGGACAGGAAGAGAATTTGGCAGGCGTGCAGGTTTTTATATGGGACCCGTATCTTCCTCTAGCCCGCTCCATCTGTTCCACCTCTGGCAGCCCCCACAGCACAAGTGCATGTCTCCCAATATGGGCCTGAATCCTGGACCTCACACCCAGCCCAGCCTAGCCCAGCCCCACACACCCAGCCCAGCCCAGCCCCTCCCGCCCGCCCAGCCCAGCCCAGCCCCTCACACCCAGCCTACATCCAAAAGCCTGTACGCAGAGCCTGGCTTTTCTCCTCTCTGGGTGAAGGAGCAAGACCTCAGTGTACTGCACTGAAACACTCTCACAGTTACTGAAATACCCGTACAGGTCAGACTCTCACAGTTACTGAAATACCCGTACAGGTCAGACTCTCACAGTTACTGAAATACCCGTACAGGTCAGACTCTCACAGTTACTGAAATACTTGTACAGGTCAGACTCTCACAGTTACTTATATACCAGCACAGTTCCACAGACACACCTGCAGTCCTGACATCTTTGGCTGTTCTGTACCTGTTCCCTTTTAGCTATTAAATACCATCAAAGCAAGCGTGTTCCTCAGTACTCCCCTCCCCCTCCTCCTCCTCCTCTCTCGTTTGCTAATGAATTCATATATACGTCTATCTTTTTATTAGTGCTTTTAAGAAAGTGTTAGATGGGGTTCCTGTGACAGGCTGCTCGTCAGAGACACCTCGTTACCGGGCGCGTGGGGTCCCCGCGGCACCCCGCGCCTCGCTCTGTAAGTGGGAAGGCGTCTGCATTGCGTTCAGCTGCTCCCTCCTGCCCACGAATCGGCAGCCTCCATGCACCACGCCGTGCAGAAGACCTTCGTCTCCTCAAATTAACATGAGCAGGTGTTTCTCTCTGATGTGTTAATTAAGAAAAGCTGGTGTCATTATGCTTTAAGTGGCTGTTACAAATAGAACATGTTGTTTATTTTCCATCAGAAAAAAATGATCAGAGCTGTCACAGTGGCTTGAGTGAGGGTTATAGGAACGGTAATTGTGAGGCATTTTAAAAACCTCATGTAACATATTTTTCATATTTCTCACTCAATAATTCTCCAGATTCTCAGGTTTAATAAAGAGTGATATTAGCAGATGAAAATTGCCTGATCGGTCCAGCCTGAATTTCCATCAACACGTTCATCTTGTGAGCAGCTGACATGAAGCGAGGAGGCACACAATAACTGCTGTTCGGCAGGAAATTGGCCTATTAAAAAACACAGGTTACAAAGTTGATTGGTGCACCTGCTTTCTGAGTGAAATCAGCTGACTGTGTTTGAGGGCAGCTCCTACTCATGTTTGGGCTCTCCTAGATGGAGGCAGAGTCACACCCCGCCTGAAATTGAACCATTTGAAAAGCAGGTTTTTTCGGTTTGTCATGGTTAATATAATTGCTTCACCTAGTTTTCAGAACAGCCTCTGTCCATGTCAATGTTACGGCCGACCACAACTGGCACCACCGAACATACAAAAGTCCCAACAGGTCAACACAAAGCTCGAAGTTTATTTAAGAAAAATGGAGAAAACAATGTAGCAGGTTCAATACAGACATACAAATGAAAATATACATACAAACTGAACGAAAATAAAACCGTTACCCTGGCAGGGAGGTAAAGGGGTTCCTCGCACCTACCCACGGTGCGATCCCAGGGCTGAGGACGGCAGGAGCACCCCACTGTTCCTGATGGGCAACTGCGTGTTCTAAGAACAACAGGTCCCACTCCCCACCGTAACAAAACACTGCTACAAAAGAAATAGAATAACGAAAACAACAGGAACTTAATTAATGTAAAGTAATTTTAACAATAAGGGAAAACACAAGAGCCGATTGTGGCAGTGTCCGTCCCGTGAGAGAGTCTCAGCCTTTTTACCGCCAGTCTTTTAAAACAAAGACTCCTCCCACCGGATCACCTGCAGAACAGCCAAAGGGAACAAAGAAAACACGGAGTGGAGTGCATAACAGTCAACACCCTTTTGTGTAGAAAGTGTGACTAAAACTTGATTACATGCAACAGGAAGTTTGAGATCAGGTTTGAAAAGTGACCACACAGCTCTAACCAAAGGTCCGCTATGCTGAAATCCCTGTGTAGGAGATGGGTCACTACCCTGTGACTCCCAGCATGTTACAGCCCTCAGCCAGTGTGTTTCAGCCCTCAGCCAGCATGTTACAGCCCTCAGCCAGCGTGTTACAGCCCTCAGCCAGCATGTTTCAGCCCTCAGTGTGTTACAGCCCTCAGCCAGCGTGTTACAGCCCTCAGTCAGTGTGTTGCAGCCCTCAGTCAGCATGTTGCAGCCCTCAGTCAGCGTGTTGCAGCCCTCAGTCAGCGTGTTGCAGCCCTCAGTCAGTGTGTTGCAGCCCTCGGTCAGCATGCTACAGCCCTCAGCCACTGTGTTTCAGCCTTCAGTCAGCATGTTGCAGCCCTCAGTCAGCATATTACAGCCCTCAGTCAGCATGTTACAGCCCTCAGCCACTGTGTTACAGCCCTCAGTCAGCGTGTTTGACACCTGCATTTCACTCTTGGCTCTATGTGCCTGTGCTTCTAGCGGGTCACTTCGGCACTGATCAGCAGCAGTTTCACCTGGTTGACAGCAGGTGGGTCAGTATGGTTTGTGGTTACATCTCCACACTGGCAGAGCTGCAGGTGGGAACTACAGTGGTGTTTTATGCTCAGGTGGTGCTTCACCTGTGAGCGGCTGGGGAGTTTGAGTTCACACTTACCTGAGAGCTGGTTTGCACACGGGTGTAGACTGAGGTCTGCACAGTATGCAGTTCAGCTGAGTTCAACCACATCAGCAAGTGTTTGCTAACATGAGCAGCTTGCTATTTCAGTAAACAAATACTATAATGTTTGTGAGAGGCGGAAGCAGCAGCATAATTTCCTTTGTTTTTTAAAGGCATCATGGCCTGATGAGTCTCCTGCTGTGTGTTTGATCATCTTGTGCTGCAGAGAAAACACCCTGTCACATCTCATTCTGAAACACAAAACACTCAAACATTTGTCTGTTTCAGATACAGCTCAAATGACATGCTCCTGGAAGAACGATACTGTAAATGGAGTTGTTATTGTGTCAGTTGTACTAAAATAAGAAATCACACATTCATATTCAGAAGCCAGTATTATATTCTACACTAAATCAAATGTTCTTGATTGATGTCTCTCAATCTGAGACAGCGTGTCTTTTGCACAGTTGTATGGAGTCTCACTGCCCTCTCATTGCTCCAGAGCTGGATCTCTCTGCCGTCTCATTGGTCCAGAGCTGGATCTCTCTGCCCTCTCATTGGTCCAGAGCTGGATCTCACTGCCCTCTCATTGGTCCAGAGCTGGATCTCCCTGCCCTCTCATTGGCCCAGAGCCGGATCTCTCTTCCCTCTCATTGGCCCAGAGCTGGATCTCTCTGTCCTCTCATTGGCCCAGAGCTGGATCCCCCACGCCTTACCTGGGCACTGCCGAATCATCCCAAGAAATGAGTACTACAGAAAGACAGAAAATGACAGCGTGGATGACTGTGCTGCTTTTTATTTAAATACCCAATATGTGCTGAGAGCTCCACAGCAGAAGAGTTGATGTGAAGTGTAATGTGCAGTGAACTGTGCTTTGTTTCAGAGGTTGCAGGTTCAAGTTTCAGTCTGGGTAGTGCCTTTTGCTGGCTTGCACAGGGCAAATTGCTGGAGTAAAGTGAGTGATTTGTGGCTAAAAGTATGAGTGTAAAGTAATGGAGGTAAAGCATGTGTGGTCATTTTGGGATGAAGGAAACCACAGAAACACTACACTGGAGCTCACCTGTCTAACAGTTAAGTGTACACTTTCGGCTGCAAACGGTTTATGAAAGGTTCGGTACAAATGTTCTTTATTATTGTTATTATTTTTATTGTTGTTATTGTTATTTTATTGTCATTTTTATTATTGTTGTTGTTACAAGCAGCAGTCCTTAATGCCTGCTGAACTCCGTTTTCCTGTTGTCTTAATGGAATGTGTTTGGAAAAATGATGGAACAGAAAGTGAAACACGCATCCAGAGAAGAAATGAGACTCACAGAGAGAGATTCACAGAGTAAATGTGTGAACGCGTGATAGAGCGTGGGCCACTGGTGTGTGTGTGGGGTGTGGGGGCAGGCACTGGTTTTTTGTTTGTGTGTTGGGGGGGGGGGAGCAGGACCTGGTGTGAGTGTGAGGGTAGTGTGTGTGAGTGTGTGTGTGTGTGTGTGTGGGGGGGGGGGGTGGGGGGGTGCAGGTGCTGGTCTGTGTGTGTGTGTGGGGGGGAGGCAGACACTGGTGTGTGTGTGTGTGGGGGGGGTGGCAGGCGCTGGTGTGTGTGTGTGTGTGTGCGGGGGGGGGGATTGGGGGCAGACACTGGTGTGTGTGTGTGTGCGTGTGTGTGTGTGTGCGGGAGGCAGGCGCTGGTGTGTGTGTGGGGGGGGGGCAGACACTGGTGTGTGTGTGTGTGGGGGGGGTGGCAGGCGCTGGTGTGTGTGTGTGTGTGTGGGGGGGGGATTGGGGGCAGACACTGGTGTGTGTGTGTGTGCGTGTGTGTGTGTGTGCGGGAGGCAGGCGCTGGTGTGTGTGTGTGTGCGGGAGGCAGGCGCTGGTGTGTGTGTGGGGGGGGGGGGGGGCAGACACTGGTGTGTGTGTGTGTGTGGGGGGGGGTGGCAGGCGCTGGGTGTGTGTGTGTGTGTGTGTGGGGGGGGGGATTGGGGGCAGACACTGGTGTGTGTGTGTGTGTGTATGTGTGGGACCCTCTCCAGGCTGCGGTCCTGGATCCTCTGTGTTGCACATGTGGCTCAGGCTGTCTCAGTGCTGTTGACTCTGCTGTAATCCTGCTGCTGCTGTTAAATAGAGCAGTCTGGAGCAGCAGAAGCTCTGCATGGCGATGGGAGCCACCAGCTGCTCAGCAGATGTTGTTTTGGGTCGGCTCCGCCTGGAAGGGTTAAAGGTGTCGGCTTGTCCTTACCGCTCATCTCTGACCCACCCTGCTGCCTCGCTGCTACCCCCTGCCCTGCTGCGCGCTCCACCACCCCGCCGGCCCATTGGCCGCTCTCGCCACCTGCCGCTTAAAACAGCCAGATGATTGGGCGGCTGCAGTGTGCCTGCGAGATGGTAAACATGTTTGTGCGAAAACGGCCCTGCTGATGGAGCCTTCTGCATGGGACAGACAAGCCCTCTGTGCCACAGAGAGACACAGAGCCAGCACACATACCTTACATACATGCTCACTCACACACACACGATCGCACACACGCTTACACACTGTGTGTATGTGGAGTGTCTGGTTCTGCAGTGACATAGGCTGTGTAAATTACAGGCCTTTTACCCCCTTGTTCCTCTCTCTCTCCCTCCCCCTAACCCTCCACAGGAGAGTACATAAAGAACTGGAGGCCGCGGTACTTCCTGCTGAAGACAGACGGCTCCTTCATTGGCTACAAGGAGAAGCCCCAGGATGCAGACCTGCCCTATCCTCTCAATAACTTCTCAGTGGCCAGTGAGTGATCGCCATGGTGTACAAACACATTCTCAAAAACAACACACCAGCAGATATCACCAAAA
The DNA here is from genome assembly GCA_019788955.1 of Albula glossodonta. Taxonomy (NCBI): domain Eukaryota; kingdom Metazoa; phylum Chordata; class Actinopteri; order Albuliformes; family Albulidae; genus Albula; species Albula glossodonta. The sequence continues at coordinate 429,430 of JAFBMS010000160.1, forward strand.
TGAAAGAAATTAAGCCTTTACTTATAGGCTGTTTGGAAAATGTTATCAAATCACTAGTAAATGTGAGAATTTCATATTGTACTGTTTGATATTTTTTCTCTCACCCTGCTCAGCTGTGTGCCTGTGCTCTCACCCTGCTCAGTTCACCCTGTTCAGCTCAGTGCCTGTGCTCTCACCCTGCTCAATTCAGTGCCTGTGCTCTCACCCTGCTCAGTTCACCCTGTTCAGCTCAGTGCCTGTGCTCTCACCCAGCTCAATTCAGTGCCTGTGCTCTCACCCTGCTCAGCTCACCCTGTTCAGCTCAGTGCCTGTGCTCTCACCCTGCTCAGTTCACCCTGTTCAGCTCAGTGCCTGTGCTCTCACCCTGCTCAGTTCACCCTGTTCAGTTCAGTGCCTGTGCTCTCACCCTGCTCAGTTCACCCTGTTCAGCTCAGTGCCTGTGCTCTCACCCTGCTCAGCTCAGTGCCTGTGCTCTCACCCTGCTCAGTTCACCCTGTTCAGCTCAGTGCCTGAGCTCTCACCCTGCTCAGTTCACCCTGTTCAGTTCAGTGCCTGTGCTCTCACCCTGCTCAGTTCACCCTGTTCAGCTCAGTGCCTGTGCTCTCACCCTGCTCAGCTTAGTGCCTGTGCTCTCACCCTGCTCAGTTCACCCTGTTCAGCTCAGTGCCTGTGCTCTCATCCTGCTCAGTTCAGTGCCTGTGCTCTCACCCTGCTTAGCTGAGTGTTGAACACACATGACAAACCCACTCAGCTGTGTCTGAGCTCACAGTTTGCTTTATCTGTGTAGTTTCATGGATATAAACTAATTTAATCTGATTTATCATGTCCTAATGCTGCTGGTAATCCTCCTCCTATCAGTGCTAATATTCCATGTTTTCCTGTCTCACTGGCCTGGCAACAGCACCCAAGCTGGTGGCCGCTAAGCCAGGAGAGATGTGGGGTTTTCCTGGCTCGTGGCCCGCAGCATGGCGCATGCCGTGGTGATTGCTGCGGGTTTGGCAAAGCAACACGCTGTCCCCCTCCACCGCAGTGTTTAAGGACGGGTCATATGGGGGTTAGCATAGCATACAGTGCTGCATATAGTGTAGCATAGCTGCAGTAACACTATAGCAAGAGGGTGAGGGCATAGCGAAGCACAGTGTAGCATAGCTGCAGTAAGTCAACAGACAGGATGGGTATCCGGCCTCAATGACATCAGGGAGATACCTGCCACAAACCAACTGATTACATAGCAAGTCAGGAATAGACCACCTCATTGGTGTGAGGTCATTAATACACCCTCCAATCACAGAGCAAGATCTGAACAGACCATCAATAAAGGGCAGGTCGTAAAAAAGCCTTCTTTTGTGACATATTTTCTCTAATGGGGTGAGAGAGAAGGCTTTTTTACGACCTGGGTGAAATAGAGAAACGGCTGCTAAAATCATCGGTCTCAGAGTCTGTACCTGCTCTGTGCTGCTCCTGAATGTTTGTGCCTGCTCTGTGCTGCTTCTGAGTGTTTATACCTGTTCTGCTGTTTTCATAACTGCTCATAAGCAATGTTCTCTGAGAAAAAACATGTTTCTGTGCCTGACAGTCCATCTTCCGTGCAGCTAGTCGCTTGTCAGAGTTTAGCGTTGTGGAGTTGGAGGAGCAGAGCTCCCTAAGACAGATGAGCTGGTGTGAGTGAGTGAGTGAGTGAGTGAGTGAGTGAGTGAGTGAGTGAGTGTGTGTGTGTGTGTGTTTGTGTGAGTGACTGTGCGAGTGTGAGTGTGTGTGTGTGTGAGTGAGTGTGTGTGTGAGTGTGAGAGTATGTGTGTGTGTGAGTGTGTGTGTTTGTGTGTGTGTGTGTGTGTGTGTGTGCGCGCGAGTGTGAGTGTGTGTGTTTTTGTGTGTGTGTTTGTGTGTGTGTATGTGTGTGTGTGACTGCAGGCAGTGACGGGATCAGGGCTTTGCTTTTGGCATCTTACTCTTCTTCACCAGCCGAAACTTTCTGCTAAACTCCTCATGTGCACTCAGATGTAGTGAAGTGAGCCCACTGTGCCATGTCCCCCCTCTCTGCTCAGGAGGTGTTGTGCTGCGTCTGCCGATGCTGTAGACTGTCATCACCTTGTGTAGCGGGCGGGGCGGGCCCGCGCACAGTGTGAGGTGAAATGTGGTTTTTAATGTGGCAGGTAGAGGTATGTTAGCGACCTCAGCCGCAGCGTCATTAACCTTCCTGCCTAAATTTAGACTGCGGTGACCCTGCTGGGCCACAGCTTATGGCTTCTGGCCGAGGGGACATCATTAAGAGCTGATGTACGCGACAGTACATGCCTGCTTCCTGCCTCACCTGCTAGCCCCTCCTCATCCCCAGTATACACACATACAGGTGTGTTCCTGTGTGAAAGAGCAGCTTGTGTGTTAGTGTGTTAGTGAAAGAGAAGATCGTGTGTTAGTGAAAGAGCAGCTGGTGTGCTATTGTGTTAGTGAAAGAGAAGCTGGTGTGTTAGTGTGTTAGTGAAAGAGAAGATCGTGTGTTAGTGAAAGAGCAGCTGGTGTGCTATTGTGTTAGTGAAAGAGAAGCTGGTGTGTTAGTGAAAGAGAAGATCGTGTGTTAGTGAAAGAGCAGCTGGTGTGCTATTGTGTTAGTGAAAGAGAAGCTGGTGTGTTAGTGTGTTAGTGAAAGAGAAGATCGTGTGTTAGTGAAAGAGCAGCTGGTGTGCTATTGTGTTAGTGAAAGAGAAGATCGTGTGTTAGTGAAAGAGCAGCTGGTGTGTTAGTGTGTTAGTGAAAGAGAAGCTGGTGTGTTAGTAAAAGAGCAAATCGTGCGTCAGTGAAAGAGAAGATCATGTGTCAGCGAAAGAGCAGATCGTGTGTTAGTGAAAGAGAAGCTTGTGTGTTAATGAAAGAGCAGCTTGTGTTAGTGTGCGTTAATGAAAGAGCAGCTTGTGCATTAGTGTGTGGTAGTGAAAGAGCAGCTCATGTGTTGTTGAAAGAGCAGCTGGTGTGTTAGTGTGTTAGTGAAAGAGAAGCTTGTGTGTTGGTGAAAGAGAAGCTGGTGTGTTAGTGAAAGAGAAGCTGGTGTGCTATTGTGTTAGTGAAAGAGAAGCTCATGTGTTGGTGAAAGAGCAGCTGGTGTGTTAGTGAAAGAGCAGCTGGTGTGCTATTGTGTTAGTGAAAGAGCAGCTCATGTGTTGGTGAAAGAACAGCTGGTGTGTTAGTGTGTTAGTGAAAGAGAAGCTTGTGTGTTAGTGTGTTAGTGAAAGAGCAGCTTGTGTGTTGGTGAAAGAGAAGCTGGTGTGTTAGTGAAAGAGCAGCTGGTGTGCTATTGTGTTAGTGAAAGAGCAGCTCATGTGTTGGTGAAAGAGCAGCTGGTGTGTTAGTGAAAGAGCAGCTGGTGTGCTATTGTGTTAGTGAAAGAGCAGCTCATGTGTTGGTGAAAGAACAGCTGGTGTGTTAGTGTGTTAGTGAAAGAGCAGCTTTTGTGTTGGTGAAAGAGAAGCTTGTGTGTTATTGTGTTAGTGAAAGAGCAGCTCATGTGTTGTTGAAAGAGCAGCTGGTGTCTTAGTGTGTGGTAATGAAAGAGCAGCTCCTGTGGTAGAGTGTTGTAGTGTGTGTTAATGTGGTAGTGTGTGGTAGAGTGTGTTAATGTGGTAGTGTGTGGTAGAGTGTGTTAATGTGGTACTGTGTGGTAGAGTGTGTTAATGTGGTAGTGTGTTGGGTGCCTCAGGGCGAGAGCAGCCTGTCTCGGATGAAGGCTGCGGTTACGTTTGAAGTCTCAGAGGGTTTGCATTGTTGAACTTCATATACATGAATTTTTACTGGAAAAAATATTGATTTGGACCCAGAAGGGAGATTATGAGCACAGAACCAAAACGTTTCAGATATTACCCGTCTCTAACCATGGCCAATGTCCACTGTGGCCCAGCTTTTCACTGCTCCTATCCACGCGCTCCTACAGTTAAGCTCCTCCCACTTATTTCTCAGTATTGACAGACAGACGTACCTTTGTGTACACAAAGGTTTTACTTCACATTTACATAACAGTCAAATTTCTGAACCACTGTGTTGTTGAATTGTTATTTTTTGGCATTTTTTCTGGAGTGTTTGGTTAAAATACAATGTTGAGCATACCTGTGTATTTAACTATCATAGCAATAAGTACAGTTATAGTATGCTTAAGTCATTTATAGCCATGTATTATGATATTCTGTGCAGCTTATCGTAATAAGCAACAGCGTTTGGGAACACAAAGGCTACTGTATGCTGTATAATCTGATAATGTGTACCTGCAGTATGAACCTCTCTTTCTTATCTTTGCCCCCTCTCCCTGCCGTCCAGAGTGCCAGCTGATGAAGACAGAGCGGCCGAAGCCGAACACTTTCATTATCAGATGTCTGCAATGGACCACGGTCATCGAGCGAACTTTCCATGTGGACTCTCCCGAGGAGAGGTGAGCAGCCCGCCAGCCCAGCGCCCGCTCCATATCTCTGGCTCGTGATATCCCAGCAGGCTGTGCGTCAGCTCCAGATCTCTGGCTCGTGATATCCCAGCAGGCCGTGCGTCAGCTCCAGATCTCTTGGCTCGTGATATCCCAGCAGGCTGTGCATCAGCTCCAGGGCATGCACATGTGATATCCCAGCATGCTGTGCGTCAGCTCCAGGGCACGCACATGTGATATCCCAGCATGCTGTGCGTCAGCTGTAGGTCACATGCACAGTGTCCCCGGCCATTGGGCTCTGGCCAGCCATGGCAGGCGCAGCGACAGCAGCTGGCAGCAGGGGGCAGCCTTGTATTCAGGTGTCACCGGTAGGGGTGTGATGTGAGAGAGAGGTGTGTGAAGGTTACAGCAGTGTGTACCTCAGGTTCTGCGAATGTCCCCGTGCCCCTCCCCCTCTCCCAGCCTGCTACCCCACGCTCAAACTAAAGCATTTCATCTGCTGCGGAAAAGCCATCCAGCCCCCATCCAGGAATAATTACACCTGGACTCGCTCACACATACTCTTCCGCTGGTAGTCTTTCAATGAACTCCACTTCCACCTGTCATTTTATTATTTTTTCCTGTGGAAATGCAAATCTAACAGTGCTGGAGACACAACACAGGAGGAAACAAACAAGATGATTAACAACGAAAGCCTGCAATGGAGCCACAAAGTGTGCTTTCAAGTAGCAGTGGCATAAATTATCCAGCTGTTCTTTCAAGAACCAAAGGTGTGTATTTTTAGAGCAGCCTTTCGTGCAGGACTGGAGATGAGAAGAGCAGCGTCTGCAGAGCTGGCAGAGAGACAGGCGCTCTGCAGACGCTGCTACAACAAGACAAGCCTGCTAAGACAAGCCCACAGCTGCTTCCACAACAGGCCCGATAGCTGAGGCTGAACGAGAGAACCTGACAGCGACCTTCAGCAGCCCTCATCTGAGTAGGGTTAGGGTTAGGATCAGCAGCCCTCATCTGAGTAGGGTTAGGGTTAGGATCAGCAACCCTCATCTGAGTAGGGTTAGGGTTAGGATCAGCAGCCCTCATCTGAGTAGGGTTAGGGTTAGGATCAGCAGCCCTCATCTGAGTAGGGTTAGGGTTAGGATCAGCAACCCTCATCTGAGTAGGGTTAGGATCAGCAGCCCTCATCTGAGTAGGGTTAGGGTTAGGATCAGCAGCCCTCATCTGAGTAGGGTTAGGGTTAGGATCAGCAGCCCTCATCTGAGTAGGGTTAGGGTTAGGATCAGCAACCCTCATCTGAGTAGGGTTAGGGTTAGGATCAGCAGCCCTCATCTGAGTAGGGTTAGGGTTAGGATCAGCAGCCCTCATCTGAGTAGGGTTAGGGTTAGGATCAGCAACCCTTTTTTGAGTAGTTGGCCTTGTTTGGAGAGACAGGGGTGTGTGTGTATGTGTGTGTCCTGTCTTTGCTGAGTGTGTGTGTGTGTGTGTGTGTGTGTATGTGTGTGTGTGTGTGTGTGTCCTGGCTTTTCCAAGTGTGTGTGTCCTGTCTTTTCTGAGTGCGTATGTGTGTCCTGTCTTTGCTGTGTGTGTGTCCTGTTTTTGCTGAGTGTGTGTGTGTGTGTGTGTGTGTGTGTGTGTTTGTGTGTCCTGTCTTTGCTGAGTGTGTGTGTGTGTGTGTGTGCGCGTCCTGTCTTTGTGTGGCACAGAGTCAGATTCACACACCTGGCAGAGACCCAAGAACAGTGGGACCCCCGGTGTGTGAAAGCGAGTGAGTGAAAGAGAGAGATAAGAGATTGATAGATGGGTAGATGGCAGCAGCTGGAACGCAGCCCAACTGTAGGCCTGGCCCATTATCTCTCATTAGTGGCAAATTCTCATTATACTTAAGAGGGGAAGAGACTTGTGCGTTTGTCTATGTGACCTTGAGAGATTGGCCAGGCAGCCGTGTAGTTTGCTGTGAGATTGAGCTGATTAATCAGGAAAGAGCTGCTCCATAAACATACAACGGCAAAACACTGAAACAGGAGAAAATGTTTGTTTATCTGCTCTACTGTAGATTTTGTATATCTGTGAAACAGAAAATACACTCCCTCATCATTACGGTCGCGCTCAGTCATAAAGCTGTTCCGTTAGTTCTCTTTTGCAGTGATGACGTGGGGATCAGTGTGTGTGGGGGTTACACAGCAGCAGATCAGATGCAAGGGACACTCTGGGTGCTGTTATGTAAATTTGACCCAGACACCCCCACGCTCACACACACTCACACACACTCGCGCACACACACGCTCACACCCTCACCTTTCTCACAGCATCGTGGGATCGTTAATGGCCACCGCGAGTCGCAGATTCTCTTTGGGTTCTCTCTCTCTCACACACGCACACACTCACACTGTATACACACACACCATACCCACACATGCACATCTGCACACACACTGTAAACACACGCACACCGTACACATATCATACCCACACACACACGTACGCACACACATGCTCACACACCCATACACACACACACATGCACACGCACACACACTCCTTCACTATCACTTACTTGTTTCCATTGCAAACAAATGTAGGTTTAGCTTTTATTATCGAAACAGAATCATTGAGTTATTCCATTTGTTTTGTTATGTGTTCTCCATCCCTGATCTGAGGTACAGGCCTGAGAAATAATCAGTGTGTTTAAAGTATTCTACCCTTGGCAGAACACCTCTGTGATGTTCACGGAGAAGTTCCATCAAATAATGTCTATAAAATATGTGGTTTTATTATTATCATCAATAATAATAATAATGATAATAATAGAATCCATCAATAATAATAAACTCATCAATAATAATAATACAATTCTTTGAAGTTGTAAACAATATTTTGAGATTTTCTCTGAGGTTTCTGCGTATTTCTGCAAAATATATAATGAATGACATATGATAGCACATAGCATCATGTTGTTAATTAGCTTTGTATCCTTTGGTGTGTGACTAATTGATGAAATTGTTAAATATGAAATACAGAATTTGAATGTAACAATATTATATTATGTTACCCTTTGTGTGTTTGTGTATGGTGTGTGTATACTGTGTGTGTATGGTTTGTGTATACACAGTATGCATATAGTGTGCGTGTACGGTGTGTACACGGTCAGTCCTCTCATTGGAGAGGTTAGATGTGTGATGGTTTTTTTCCTCCTAACAGAGACGAGTGGACAGACGCCATCCAGACGGTGGCGGATAAACTCCAAAGACAGGAGGAGGAGCGCATCCAGTGCAGCCCCACGGCCCAGATCGACAACATCTGCGAGGAGGAGATGGACACATCCACCAGCCACCATAAACGCAAGGTGAGCCTCACCAGAGCACAGCTTTGCTGGCCATGAGCTCTGTGGAAGTGAAGGCACTCCAGGTTACAGGCTCACTGCTGGAGCTCAGCTCGGTCAGTTAGAGGGGCTGGGAGGACCTGCCTGTGTGTAGAAGCCCCTCCATACAAACACAGTCTGTACTGTTTCTGTAAGGCTGTCACATTGCCAAACACACACTTCTGCTCAACTTCCATTCTGATGTACATGTGTTCCAGACCATGAATGACTTTGACTACTTAAAGCTCTTGGGAAAAGGCACTTTTGGAAAGGTGATTCTGGTGCGGGAGAAGGCCAGCGGGAAATATTATGCAATGAAGATTCTGAAGAAAGAAGTCATCATTGCAAAGGTATGAACAGCACGTACGCCGCTTAAACACTCAAACAGCGCTTCAGTCTTTTCTGCATGCATGGATTATATTTTTTAAAATTCGAGGCAAAAAGCAGAATTTTTTGGGAAGGGTCTGCTTTGATGCTGTGGATCCATCTGTGTGTGCGAGCAGCGCGCTCTGGCCCCTGCCTCCGCAGCGGCCTGCTCAGAGTTAATCGTATGTAAATTGGTCAGGGCTGTGCTCTGTCCAGGTATTGCATTGAGCAGGTTGGTTACTGGCTTATGGACAGCAGCCGCTTCCCAAACAGAGCCCCATTCAGTGAGCACCTGTCTGTCTGTCTCCCGCAGGATGAAGTGGCGCACACGCTCACTGAAAGCAGGGTATTAAAAAACACAAGGCACCCTTTCTTAACTGTGAGTATTCTCCCTCACTCTCCACAGACTCCCTCTCATGTGCGCCGCGCTGTAGATTGTATGTACATGGTACCCCAGAGACTAATTATAATATGGTGAATAAACTGTTATAAATTAACAGCCCAAATGTAGCTCTACATCTGTTGAGAAGTCAGCACAGAGAAGTAATTTTAGTGACACTCCAGATGCTGTTGTGAGATGCAAAACACACACACCAGGTTTAGCAAAACAATTAAGGAGCGCAATTAAAGACAGCACTCTTCCAGCTTCCATTTTCAAAGTTGTGTTCAGCCGCTCTGAAGAATACTGCACAACTGCTCCTGCCTCCCTCCTCTGCTTTATTGTTCTAAGATAAAAATATTTCTCCTTGTCCATGTATGTCATTTTGCATTGCTTCTCTGTGTGTGAGAGTATGTGTGTGTGTGTGTGTGTGTGTGTGTGTGAGTGTGAGTGTGTGTGAGTGCGTGTATGTGTGTGAGTGCGTGTGTGTGAGTGTGACTGCGTGTGAGTGTGTGTGTGTGAGTGTGTGTGAGTGAGTGTGAGTGTGTGTGTGTGTGTGTGAGAGAGTGCGTGTGTGTGTGTGTGTGTGTGTGTGTGTGAGGGTGTGTGTGTGTGTGTGTGTGTGAGTGTGTGTGCATGCGAGTGTGAGGCCTCAGATTTTTACACCACTGTTTGTCTGAGGGTGGGTTTCTCCATCTTGTTTCAGTCTTTGAAGTATTCGTTCCAGACGAAAGACCGCTTGTGCTTTGTGATGGAGTATGTGAACGGAGGCGAGGTAAGCTGTGCTCCCCCCTCCCTGTGGTTTCCATGGCGATGGTGGGGTTTGGCCTGGTGATGGCATGTGAAGCACAAGTGGGGTCCGACTATGCTCACCGCCTGAGGGAGCACCAGCTAACATTAGCATGAACACGGTTTAATTTAAGCTAACTTTAGCATGAACACAGTTTATCTGAAGCTAACTTTAGCATGAACATGGTTTGTCTTAAGCTAACATTAGCATGAACACAGTTTATCTTAAGCTAACTTTAGCATGAACACGGTTTATCTTAAGCTAACATTAGCATGAACACAGTTTATCTTAAGCTAACATTAGCATGAACACGGTTTATCTTAAGCTAACTTTAGCATGTTCACAGTTTATCTTAAACTAACATCAGCATGAACATGGCTTATCTTAAGCTGACTTTAGCATGTTCACGGTTTATCTTAAACTAACATCAGCATGAACATGGTTTATCTTAAGCTAACTTTAGCATGTTCACAGTTTATCTTAGCTAACATATGCATGAACACAGTTTATCTGAAGCTAACATCAGCATGAACACGGTTTATCTTAAGCTAACATTATGAACATGGTTTATGGTGGCAGCCTGTTTTACCTGCTCAGCGATTCGGGGCCTTAAAGCTTAAAAGCTTAAATCTATCAGAGATTTTGCCTCTGAAAAGCATGCTAAAACACATGGCAGCTTCCCGTCTGCACCGTAAAAAGTATCACTCATTATTCAGGGGTCTCTGGACTGTAAGGCATTGACAGGACATCAGTGATGAACTTGGGGGAATTAGACACACTGCAGGGGACATATAAAAAGAGTTTTTTTATACAACAGCAAAATTGAAATGAAATCTTTGGAAAAGATACTCCCTCTTTTGGGAGTCTTGTTCCTTCTCTCTTTTATGCTCCTGTGAGTTTGTAATCAAGCAATTACTCATGTTTTCCACCACAAAACAGACAATTCATCAGCATGGGCACTGGAACGCCCCCTAATTATGGGTAATTATGAGAAGTGCGTTGGATTTGTTCAGTTAGACAGACACTGGGCAAGCGTAGCGGCGCCAACAAAGCATCCCATCCCTGGAGCCCTGCAGGGGGCACTGTGGGGGCACCAAGCACCTCACAAAAGCTTTATCATGTCCTGGTGAGGACTGTGTCTGAAATGCTACCTGTGCACTGTGCAGCGCAGTGAAAGTCAGGCTCAGTCGGTGTGTGGAGCTCAGTTTGTGTGCAGCGCAGTGAAAGTCAGGCTCTGTCGGTGTGTGGAGCTCAGTCTGTGTGCAGCGCAGTGAAAGTCAGGCTCAGTGTAGGGAGTGAATTGGTTTGAGATGCAGGACAGCAGGATGGGCCAGGAGACGTGTGCACTGAGACAGATCAATCACCGGGGCCCTCACTCATAAAGATGGATGGAGATTATACATATACAGTGATCCATGGCAATGTAGTGATTTGTGAAACAAGAATGTAAAAATGTTTATGCCCAAGTACGGCTCCAAGTCTAACAGCACGGTGTGATGGTGTCTGTGACTGTGCTAAAGCAGCAGTGTACAGGCCCAAGTACTGCTCCAAGTCTAACAGCACCGGTGTGATGGTGTCTGTGACTGTGCTAAAGCAGCAGTGTACAGGCCCAAGTACGGCTCCAAGTCTAACAGCACCGGTGTGATGGTGTCTGTGACTGTGCTAAAGCAGCAGTGTACAGGCCCAAGTACGGCTCCAAGTCTAACAGCACCGGTGTGATGGTGTCTGTGACTGTGCTAAAGCAGCAGTGTACAGGCCCAAGTACGGCTCCAAGTCTAACAGCACCGGTGTGATGGTGTCTGTGACTGTGCTAAAGCAGCAGTGTACAGTTTTTCACCCTCTTAATTTCCTTTTATTGCATATTTCTCCCACTGAATGGTTTTAGATTATCAAATGAAATATAGTATGACAAAGGAAACCCAAGCAAAAATAAAACTGTTTTTACATCATTATTTAATTAATTCAATGGAAAAAGTCACTAATTACCCATATTGCCCCTGTGAAAAAGTAATTTCCCCCTTGGTTTTGAAACAAAGAAACACCACTGAAAATTAGATGCAGCAAATTGAACACTGCCAGACATGATTGCAACCAGCACTGTGGAGTTTAAAAAGCATATACATTAAATGTTACCGTCACGTCAAAGTTTCGACAGACACACAATGCCATGATCAAAGGAGCTCCCAGAGCAACTGAGGAAAAAGTTGTGGAGATCTATCAGTCTGGAAAAGGTTACAAAGCCATTTCTAAGGCTCTTGGACTCCAGCAAACCACAGAGCGCCATTATCTCCAAATGCAGAAGACTTGGAACAGTAGTGAATCTTACCAGGGGTGGTCCACCTGCCAAAATATCAGCCAGGGTGTGCCGGCACCTCATCCACAAAGTCTCTAAAGCACTCAGAAAAACATCAGAAGAACTGCAGGCCTCTCTAGCAAATAGTATTTCACTGTAAGAACATCATAGCTACTTTGAAACATAGGGGTGGCAGTGTGATGGCATGGGGTATGTTTTTCTGCCTCAGCACCTGGATAATCACTGAAGGAAGCATGAATTCTGATGTGTACCAGAAGATTCTTAAGGAGAATGTCCACCTGTCTATGTGTGAGCTGAAGCTGAAGCATAACTGGGTGATACAGCAGGACAATAATCCTCAGCAAACAAGCAAGTCCACATTTGAATGGCTGAAAAGCTAAATTAAAGCGTTGCAGTGGCCTAGTCAAAGCCCTGACCTGAACCCAATAGAGACCTGAAAAGAGCAGTTCATGTTCAAAGACCTACAAATTTGTCAAAGAGGTTCTGCAAAGATAAGTGCAAAAAGATTCCTCCTCAGAGAGAGAGAGGCTGGTTAAATTATAGGAAACATTTGGTTGCAGCTATTGCCCCTCAGGGTAGTCCAACCAGGTATTATGACATTAAGGGGGCAGGTACTTTTTCACAGGGGCAATATTGATAATTGGTGACTATCTGTAATGAGTGAATGAAATTATGATTTAAAAACTATTATTTATGTTTGCTTCAGTTTCCCTTGTCTAATGGTATATTTCATTTGATTATCTGAAACCATTCAGCAAGAGAAATATGAAATATAAGAGGAAATCATTAGCTAATTTCCTGATCAGCTGTCTAGCGTTACTGGACAGGTCACTTTGTTGGGAGACAGTTTTGGAGAGCGGCACTGTGTTTGAGAATGTGTATTAGAATTACAAAGGGATGTTGCTGCATCCGACCAGGGCCAAATGGCGCCTCCTGTTAACGACCTGGTATCTGCCGTCTGCGGAACGTAGGTTTCCCCATTACCATATCTGAGCCATCACATGCAAATGTATCTACCTTAAACTGTATAAATGTTGTCCACTCATTGTATTCATTGAACATTTTGCTCCATGCTTGTGTTCCCACGGCCGGCTGTGTAAGTAAAGTACCTGTCTTCAACTGCGAGCATGGGATCCGTCTCTTCATTAACAACATGGTTGTTGTACTCATTTTGATAATTTTATTGTTTACTAACAACTTTCACCGGTTATGATGAGTGGTACATTTTTGCAGTTATTTCTCAACACTTTTAAAATCTGACCACAATGAAACTCAAAAGAAACACTGAATTTTAAGCACATAAAGCACATACAGCCTATTCCTGAAGCATAGCCCCAGACTGTGTGCGAGAGTGTAGGTGGAGTTAGTGCTAGACAGAGCAGCTGTGCGGTGGAAGATGGAGTTAGCGTAGCATCTGGAGCGCAGTGCAAACAGACACTCTGCTTAATGTGTGTGTGTTTGAGAGAGTAAATGCAGACCTGAAGGGTGATCATTGGAGGGGTTTAGATGGAGAGCGCACAGTCTAAGCTGCCCTGTATGCTCCGTCCAGCCCAGTCTCTCCACACACACAAACACGCACACACACCTACACACACACACGCACTCACACATGCACACACTCACACAAACACACACACACACACACAAACACGCACACACACCCACACACACACGCACTCACACATGCACACACTCACACAAACACACACACACACACACAAACACGCACACACACCTACACACACACGCACTCACACATGCACACACTCACACAAACACACACACACACACACCTACACACACACAAACACGCACACACACCTACACACACACGCACTCACACATGCACACACTCACACAAACACACACACACACACACCTACACACACACACACACACACACACACACACACACACACACACACACACACATACACGCACACACACCCACACACACACACACGCACTCACACATGCACACACAAACACACACACACATGCACACACTCACAAAAACACACACACACACACAAACACGCACACACACCTACACACACACAAACACGCACACACACCTACACACACACACACACACACACACATGCACACACTCACACAAACACACACACACACACAAACACGCACACAAACCGACACACACTCACACACACACACACGCCACAGACACCTACACACAACACACACACGCACTCACACATGCACACACTCACAAAAACAAAAACACACAAACACGAAACAACAAACCGACACACACACACACAACACACAACAAAAACGAACACACCACCTAAACACACAACACACAACACAACCACCCACACTACACACACACAAACACCCACACACACAAACAAAAACACACACACACTACCACAAACACACAAACAAGCACACACACAAACACACACACACACACACACAACCTACACACACACACACACGCACACACAACCTACACACACACACACGCACACACACCTACACACACACAAACACGCACACACACCTACACACACACACAAACACGCACACACACCTACACACACACACAAACACGCACACACACCTACACACACACACACACACACACACACACACACACACACCTACACACACACAAACACACACTTGTGCAGATACATTTAGATTTTATATTTGATTCCGCATAAAAGATAATTTCAACAGGAATCATTTTTTATTGAGAAGTCCAACATGGTGTACAGTTCATTGTCCACTAAGGAAAAAGAAAACAGTGTCCCTTCCAAACATTCATGCTCCCCGATGTCTGATATGGAGCAGGACTGTGCCAGCGCGTACACATGCACACACACACGCACATATGTGCACACATGCAAATGCTCACACACTCACATACGCACAAGCACAAACTCACACACCTGCAGGGATTTGGTGGCAGACAGTAGTGTGTTGGTGTAGGATGCAGCAGGTAGGGGCTTGTCCCCACATGTGACAGGGATCAGTGTTGGGAGAAGTGCTCCTTAAAGAGCAGAGCTAAGTGCAGAAATGTGCTTTAACAGCACGTTAACCTGGGAGCGCAGCACACTGCTGCCGTATTGATTAAAATACTGATTTAACAGGCCGGCGCGGCGCCCCCTGTGGACCGCGGCCGATGATGCGCCAGCTGCCGTCTAGGTTCAGCGCTCGTCCTCAGAGGCCCCCGCCATCTATCACAGCAATATGGCACGGGGAGGCGGTTTGTGTTGTGTTAATTTCCCCCAATAAATCAGTAATTATTGCAACCCCGTCCCTGCTGTTTATCCTGCAGCTGTTTTTCCATTTGTCGAGAGAACGGGTGTTCTCTGAGGACCGCACGCGCTTCTACGGTGCTGAAATCGTCTCCGCTCTCGACTACCTGCACTCCGCCAAGATCGTGTACCGGGATCTCAAGGTAAACAGGAAAAAAGTTAAATCAACTGCTGAAAGTAATCAGATATTTGTAAAGTTTTTTTTTTTTTTTTGTGATGTATGTGTGTGTTTGTGCGCACATGTGTGTGAGTGTGTGTGTGCATTTCTGCGTGCATGTGTATGTGTGTGTGTACATTTCTGCGTGCATGTGTATGTGTGTGTGTACATGTATGTGTGCATGTGAGATTATGTGTGTGTATGTGTGCACGTGTGTGTGCGAGTGTGTGTATAAGTGTGTGCATGTGTGTGTGCGCGTGTGTAGGTGTGTGTGCAAGTGTGTATGTGTATGTGTGTGAGTGTGTGTCTGTGTTTGTGTGTGCATGTGAGTGTGTGTGTGTGAGTGCATGTGAGTGTGTGTGCGAATGTGTGTGAGTGTATGTGTGTAGGTGTGTGTATGTGCGAGTGTATGTGTGTGTCTGAGTGTGTGTGTGTTTGTGAGTGTGTGTAGGTGTGTGTGCACGAGTGTTCGTGTGTGTGTGTGTTGTGAGTGTGTTTATGTGTGTAGGTGTGTGTGAGTGTTTGTGTGTGTGTGTGTTTTTGGGGAACTGGAATTGGGGAAATGTAATTAATAGCTCCAGAGTTGGGGGAAGGGGGGGTGGCGGACTTGGAGAAGATGAAACTCTTGCGGCTGTGAGAGACGGCGCAGTGTGTCGCTCAGGGCCTTGGACCGCACCAGCCTGAGAGGAGCCAGGAAAGCTCTATTAAAATTAAAGGGCCTTTTCTGGGTGAACTGCTCCGAGCCGCTTTCCCCATCATGCAATGGAGAATGTAAATTGGGCTGACTTATTCTCTCCTTTTTTTCAGTGTTCGGCCATAGTAACTTACGGTAATTCCGCTGACCTATGTGAACAAACGGACATAATATCTGAGGGGATATTATACACACACAAAAAACAGCCCCATGTGACCTCTGGTACACTGTAGTTCACTGCTCTACGCCATGCTTGGGCTTGATCAGCCATGTGCAGAAAGCCTACAGCTGCACCCTTCAGCGGCGTTCACTTTGTTCTGTGGAGTTCCACGTTTTATTTCGGAGTTCATGATTTTATTCATGTGGTGTTTCATTGAGAACTGTATTGGTCAGAGGGCTGAGGTTTACCTGGAAGTGATAGAAACAGTTTTTAAAGAGGATGTTTTTAAACACTGTGATAAACCGTGTTATCTCTGCTCCCCTCTTCAGTTGGAGAACCTGATGCTAGACAAGGACGGTCACATCAAAATCACAGACTTCGGACTTTGCAAAGAGGGAATCACTGATGCTGCTACCATGAAGACATTCTGCGGTACACCTGAGTACCTGGCCCCCGAGGTAGAACTCCTTCCCTCCTCTCACCTGTTTCTACCTGTCACCCCTGAATTGTATATTAGGTGCTATCTCAGTTTCATGCAATATAATTCTGAACAAATCTTACAGGAAGACAATAGAGGTATACTGTATTATAATCTACTTTACGCTCACTTTGTGCTCAACTTTACTGTATTATAATTTACCATGTCCCACATTACCCACGGCAGAAAAGCCTTCCTTCCTTACTTCCTTCCTTCCTTACTTCCTTCCTCAGCTGCCTGTGAAAGTCATGAACATGCTCGATTCATATGAAATATGAAATGAAACCAAGCAGGAGGCTTGCATCATTGTCACCCGAATTGAATCAGTGAATTTCTCAGAGAATCAGTGTAAATAAAACAATCACAACGTCCTTCCGCCGCCATTATGGCTCTCAGAGAATCAGAGGAAATAAAACAAACACCACCCTAGTCTATCATCATTTTGTAGGAGTCATCCAAAAGCACACTCATATCACACTGTGTGAGAATGAGAAATACGGAGGATTCTCCTTAGGATGTGTTCAGCTTGGTGGTTGTGAACTTCAGTGGGCGTACTGGTGTGTTGGACGTTCCTCCCTTTCTCTGTATGGAAAGAACTCATTAAGTTCTTCAAAATGTACCTTTTCCAAATGAATGGTGAAAAATTCAAATGAATACAGGAACCCCCCACCCATACAGAAAGATGGCAGTTGCAACCCCTCCCTTTAAAAGTGCAGTTTAGACTCAGAGCTGTGCTGTTTGAGCCTCTCCAGAGTGGAGAGAGTGCAGAGCTGTGGCCCAGGCATACATATTTATGCCGTGCAGAGGAGGGAGGGGGTGGGGGGGGCGGGGGGATATAGATTCCACTTGAAAAAGTGCGGAAGACAATTTGGCGCAGTGTTTTGTTTTGCTCGGTCCCTCGGCTGTGCCAGGAGATGATTTGAGTGTTGGTTATTTTTCACAAGAGTATGTGATTGCACAAAAAAGTAGCTGCTAAATAGAGGCAGATGGTGGCAGATGGGGGAGGTTGGAAGAAGGTGGCTGGAAAACCTGGACATCTACACCGCCGTACTGGGGTAAAAATAACAGAGCGCGCGCGCGCCAAACTCCAGAGATGCAAAGCAGTCAGGATTAAAAACAGAGAGAGAGGGAGAGAGGGATGCAGAAAGATAGAAAGGCGCCAGTCTTCCTGGTTACAGAAGAGAGATGCGCAGAGTTTGGGCTGTTTGATGTTGTGAACTCTGATCCTCTTTACTGCACAGTTGGAATTGGGAGCATGAGAACCAGGCCTCACACACACACACACACACACATGCACATACATACAACACACATACACACACACTCTCACACACATGCACGCACTCACACACACACGCTCACACACACATACAACGTACACACACACATACACACATACATACAACGTACACACACACACATACACACATACATACAGCGTACACACACATATACAACGTAGGCACACACACACATACACACATACATACAATGTACACACGCCCACAGACACACACACACACACACATACAACATGCACACGCACGCACCCGCACACATAGAACGCACACACAAAACACAAAAGACACACACATTTTAAAAATTACTTAACAAGCATTCATTTAATGCCATTTAAGCCGTATAAGAAATGAATCTGTAAGACACAGTTGAAAAAGGTAAATGTTTTCTATTAAATTACATTTTTACAAAAATTGGGCAAATGCCAAGTGGTGGCAATATATAGTAATACAACATTAAGCTTATAAGTTTAACCATACATAAATTACTGCTGAAATATTTCAGAAGACAATTTAATATTTAATGACACTATAAGTAAATAAGGAAATATTCTGCTTTGATGGTAAAGCATATGATTATAATGTGTGTTACTCATATGTAGTTATAGTGCTGTCTGTATGGAAATCATTTCATCCAAAAATGATTTGTACAGCATATGATTTACAAGTACATTTTCTTGAACTTTGAATATATAAGATGAAGTTTGGAGGACAGTTTAGTTTTTTGTTTATGCATATATATTTTTTTTATTTTTATACATGCACACACATACGTACACACACACACACACGCACACACACTCTCTGTTGCTCTGCTCGCCAGGAGGCCAGTTGCAGGCGCTTAGCCCTGCCACATGTCCCTGTTTCTCAGGCCTGTGGCCCCCAGCAGTCCCTGCCAACCACCACTGCTGTCCCAGAATGCACTGCTGGCCCTGCTCCAAACCCATGCACCTCACACAACCCAAAGCCTGTACCAAAACACACACACCTCACACACAACCCACAGCCTATACCAAACCACACACCTCACAAACAACTCACAGCCTTTGTCATACCACACAACTCACACACAACCCACAGTCTTTGTCATACCACACACCTCACACACAACTCACAGAATTTGTCATACCACACAACTGACACACAACCCACAGACTGTACCAAACCACACACCTCACACACAACTCACAGCCTTTGTCATACCACACACCTCACACACAACCCACAGACTGTACCAAACCACACACCTCACACACAACCCACAGACTGTACCAAACCACACACCTCACACACAACCCACAGACTGTACCAAACCACACACCTCACACACAACTCACAGCCTTTGTCATACCACACAACTGACACACAACCCACAGACTGTACCAAACCACACACCTCACACACAACCCACAGACTGTACCAAACCACACACCTCACACACAACCCACAGACTGTACCAAACCACACACCTCACACACAACCCACAGACTGTACCAAACCACACACCTCACACACAACCCACAGACTGTACCAAACCACACACCTCACACACACTCCACAGACTGTACCAAACCACACACCTCACACACACTCCACAGCCTGTGTCCAATGTTGTCCTTTACTGTCTTGATTCAGCCAATCAGAATGTTTATCTCTTCAGAATGAAGCACATTGCTGCTCATCAGTAAAGTATTATAGCTCCGGCCATTTTGGTGTCATGATCCCTCACATGATCCCTCACCACCCTCTACATGTGACTACCCAGTATTTCCCCCCTTACATCTGATTGGCTATACCATCCCTTGCAATTCCTGCCCACTTTGGTTCCTCAGGTGCACACAGCTAAAGACAGTTGAGTTTCTAGTTGTCCCTGTAAAGGTATATGATTAAAAAACCTCCCAACCCCTTCCCAGAATTTCACATGGATGCCTCTCTCTTCCTCCCCACTCTCTGCCTTGGTCTTTCGCACACACACTCATGCTCACACACACACACATTCACACACAGGCACACTCACACACACGCGCACACACACACACATACACGCACTCACATTCACGCACGCACTCACACACACGCACACACACACATACATGCACTCACACACATACATACACACGCACTCACTCACACACACACACTTACACATACGCAGTCACACACTCACACACACGCACTCACACAGGCACGCACTCGCACACACGCACTCACACACACGCACAGTCACTCACACACATGCACTCACACAGGCACGCACTCACACAGGCACACACTCACACACACGCACGCACTCACACACATGCACACATGCACTTACACATATGCACTCACACACACGCACTCACACACATGCACTCACACACACACACTCACACACACGCACTCACACACACACACACACACACACACGCACTCACACACACACACACACACACACGCACTCACACACACACACACTCACACACGCACTCACACACACACACACACACGCACTCACACACACTCACACACACACACCTGTTACAGGTGTGTTGGGTCTGGCAGTACCAGTGCTGTCCCCTTGCATTCCTGTGTCTGCAGGCGATAGCTGCATATTGAGGACGCAGCTTTTTGAAGTGTGTGGAATTTGTGAGCATTGTAAATGCTCCATCTGCTGCTCCTCTGACTAATGTTGAGTTGTTTTTAAAAAAGCGACTGGGCTCAGATTCTGGCTTCATAATGTGGCTGTAGCCCTGGAGCTGTGCGCACTCTGATATGAATCGATGAAGTGTGGGTGTTGTGTGTGTTTTCACCAGCCGTGATCTTCTCTGATCTGCTGCACATGCCAGAGAGGCTGCAGCATGTTTGTGTTTGGTTTATGCACACCCCATTCTGACCCTTTATCTGCTGATCCTCAGCTTCTGCACAACTGCATCACGCACTCTGTGGCTGCGCATATTCGGTTTTAAGGTCAACTATAGGTCACAGCCTATGACAGGCACACGGTGGGTTAGATATCTGCAGAAACTAAGTCTTCTTTCTTCATGAAGTTTCTTGGGGTGGTAAGAGTTTCTGGGGCTACGTCTGTCTTCTGAAGTTTGATCCGGCTTTGCACGTTGTGCCCAACATTCCGCCGCTTTGTTTGGCTGTACTTTTGGTGCCGGCCTGGAGACCCATGGAAGGCTAGCATAGCTCCGATCCAACAGAGCTGACAGGAAGAAGGAGATGGTTGGCTTGCAGGTTTGTTTCTCAGTGTAGATTAGAGACGAGGCATCGTTATTCGCAAGATTTGGAGCATATGCTGAACTGGCGTCCGTCCAGCGATGGCTGTCATTAGGTAGACATATTAATTAGGGCCCTGCCTCTGCCTTGCTGCTGGGCCTTCCCTCTCTCTGCCTCTGACGCCGCGGCCAGAAACATAATGTCTGAAACCGAGTAAAGCGGGGAAAAACACACCACATCTTTTGCTACAGTTTGCTACAGTCGCCATCTTTAATAAGGGCTATGGTTGCTTCCACCACCATCTTTGCTGAGGGCCTATTTATTGCAGTGTGTTCCTGTATGTCTTTTTCTCCTTAGGTGCTGTATAGTAATGAATATATGTGGGCAATGAACTGTTGGGATCTGGTATACATTAACATGTCATTACCACATCATTAGTGCATTGCTAGCATGTTGCTCTATCTCTGCCCAGGTGCTGGAGGATAATGACTACGGGCGGGCGGTGGACTGGTGGGGCCTGGGTGTGGTCATGTATGAGATGATGTGCGGCCGGCTGCCCTTCTATAACCAGGACCACGAGAAGCTGTTTGAGCTCATCCTCATGGAGGACATCAAGTTTCCCCGAACGCTGTCCGCTGATGCCAAGTCCCTGCTCTCCGGCCTGCTCATCAAGGACCCCAACAAGAGGTACCCCACCTCCCCCACACCCGGGGCAATAAGAGTGTGCTGCCCCCGCCTCCCCCACACCCAGGGCAATAAGAGTGTGCTGCCCCCGCCTCCCCCACACCCAGGGCAATAAGAGTGTGCTGCCCCCGCCTCCCCCACACCCAGGGCAATAAGAGTGTACTGCCCTCACCTGCCCCCGCGCCCAGGGCAATAAGAGTGTGCTGCCCTCACTGCCCCCACACCCAGGGCAATAAGAGTGTGCTGCCCTCACCTGTCCCCGTACCCAGGGCAGTAAGAGTGTACTGCCCTCAACTGCCACTGCACCAAGGGCAGTAAGAGTGTACTGCCCTCACCTGCCACCGCACCCAGGGCAATAAGAGTGTACTGCCCTCACCGGCCCCTGTACCCAGGGCAATAACAGTGTACTGCCCTCATCTGCCACTGCACCCAGGTCAATAAGAGTGTGCTGCCCTCACCTGTCCCCGTACCCAGGGCAATAAGAGTGTACTGCCCTCACCTGTCCCCGTACCCAGGGCAATAAGAGTGTGCTGCCCTCACCTGCCACCGCACCCAGGGCAATAAGAGTGTGCTGCCCTCACCTGCCCCCGTACCCAGGGCAATAAGAGTGTACTGCCCTCACCTGCCACCGCACCCAGGGCAATAAGAGTGTGCTGCCCACACCTGCCCCTGTGCCCAGGGCAATAAGAGTGTACTGCCCTCACCTGCCACCGCGCCCAGGGCAATAAGAGTGTGCTGCCCTCACCTGCCCCCGTACCCAGGGCAATAAGAGTGTGCTGCCCTCACCTGCCCCCGTACCCAGGGCAATAAGAGTGTGCTGCCCTCACCTGCCCCCGTACCCAGGGCAATAAGAGTGTGCTGCCCTCACCTGCCACCGCACCCAGGGCAATAAGAGTGTGCTGCCCTCACCTGCCCCCGTACCCAGGGCAATAAGAGTGTGCTGCCCTCACCTGCCCCCGTACCCAGGGCAATAAGAGTGTGCTGCCCTCACCTGCCCCCGTACCCAGGGCAATAAGCATGTGCTGCCCTCACCTGCCCCCGTACCCAGGGCAATAAGCGTGTGCTGCCCTCACCTGCCCCCGTACCCAGGGCAATAAGAGTGTGCTGCCCTCACCTGCCCCCGTACCCAGGGCAATAAGCGTGTGCTGCCCTCATCTGCCCCCGCACCCAGGGCAATAAGAGTGTTGGCTTTAGGTTTAATCAGCATTATTCCCACTTGTTTACCATGGTGTACATCTCACAGTACACACATTCACTTTCAGATGAATGCAGGTTTTAGTGCTTTTCTGCCAGAGCACAGCTGTGCATGAGCAAGTCAGCTGAGCAGTCACCCAAATGCCGAGGCTTGAGTGCATGGAACTGCAAGCCATAGCTGAGGGCAAATACAGGGGACCAAGAGCTTTTTAACTCATTCGCAATATTCATTTCCAGGGTAAAAAAGTCATTTGTCTTTTATTTGTTTTTGGCAGACTTGGTGGAGGACCAGATGATGCGAAAGAAATAATGCGTCACAGTTTCTTTGCTGGGATTGACTGGCAGGACATCTACGATAAAAAGGTACGAGTGCAGAGACATCTACGATAAAAAGGTGCGAGTGCAGAGACATCTACGATAGAAAGGTACGAGCGCAGAGACATCTACGATAAAAAGGTACGAGTGCAGAGACATCTACGATAAAAAGGTATGAGTGCAAAGACATCTACGATAAAAAGGTACGAGTGCAGAGACATCTACGATAGAAAGGTACGAGTGCAGAGACATCTACGATAAAAAGGTACGAGCGCAGAGACATCTACGATAAAAAGGTACGAGCGCAGAGACATCTACGATAGAAAGGTACGAGTGCAGAGACATCTACGATAAAAAGGTACGGGTGCAGAGACATCTACGATAGAAAGGTACAAGCGCAGAGACATCTACGATAAAAAGGTACGAGTGCAGAGACATCTACGATAAAAAGGTACGAGCGCAGAGACATCTACGATAGAAAGGTACGAGTGCAGAGACATCCACGATAGAAAGGTACGAGTGCAGAGACATCTACGATAAAAAGGTACGAGTGCAGAGAGGCTGATGGCTGCAGGGTTTACTGCAGAGAAGAACACCATTGCTGTTGGGCCCTTGAGCAAGGCCCTTAACCCCACATTGCCCCTAGGGGGGATTGGCCCTTGGTTAGCCTAATTGACTGTAAGTCGCTTTGGATAAAAGCACCAACTATATGACTGTAATGTGATGTAATGGGGGGTTTTGGGGAGCGGTCATCTATCATGTGTAGTGTGAGGCATGAAACCACTATAATAACCATGCACTTTGACTGTGAAGACACTATAATAACTATGCACTTTGACTGTGAAAACACTATAATAACCATGCACTTTGACTGTGAAGACACTATAATAACTATGCACTTTGACTGTGAAAACACTATAATAACCATGCACTTTGTGAAAACACTATAATAACCATGCACTTTGTGAAAACACTATAATAACCATGCACTTTGACTGTGAAAACACTATAATAACCATGCACTTTGTGAAAACACTATAATAACCATGCACTTTGACTGTGAAAACACTATAATAACCATGCACTTTGTGAAAACACTATAATAACCATGCACTTTGACTGTGAAGACACTATAATAACTATGCACTTTGACTGTGAAAACACTATAATAACCATGCACTTTGTGAAAACACTATAATAACCATGCACTTTGACTGTGAAAACACTATAATAACCATGCACTTTGACTGTGAAAACACTATAATAACCATGCACTTTGTGAAAACACTATAATGACCATGCACTTTGACTGTGAAAACACTATAATAACCATGTACTTTGTGAAAACACTATAATAACCATGCACTTTGACTGTGAAAACACTATAATAACCATGTACTTTGTGAAAACACGATAATAACCATGCACTATGTGAAAACACTATAATAACCATGCACTTTGACTGTGAAAACACTATAATAACCATGCACTTTGTGAAAACACTATAATAACCATGCACTTTGACTGTGAAAACACTATAATAACCATGCACTTTGACTGTGAAAACACTATAATAACCATGCACTTTGACTGTGAAAACACTATAATAACCATGCACTTTGACTGTGAAAACACTATAATAACCATGCACTTTGACTGTGAAAACACTATAATAACCATGTACTTTGTGAAAACACGATAATAACCATGCACTATGTGAAAACACTATAATAACCATGCACTTTGACTGTGAAAACACTATAATAACCATGTACTTTGTGAAAACACGATAATAACCATGCACTATGTGAAAACACTATAATAACCATGCACTTTGACTGTGAAAACACTATAATAACCATGCACTTTGTGAAAACACTATAATAAGCATGCACTTTGACTGTGAAAACACTATAATAACCATGCACTTTGACTGTTTACATCCTGAGACACCACCACTGTAACACAGATACAATCTTAAACCTTGTCTCCTTTCCTCACAGCTGTTACCTCCCTTCAAGCCTCAGGTTTCCTCGGAAACGGATACCAGGTATTTTGATGAAGAATTCACAGCGCAGACCATTACAATAACTCCTCCTGAAAAATGTGAGTAGCATTTTCCCCGGAGTTTACCTGCATGCTTTTAGCAGCCTAACTATACTGCTGAACTATATATATAGAATAGTTTTTTGCTTTAAAAATAGCCTTAGAAAAATATCCTGCACATAGCTGAATTGTATGTGAGTGAGTTGTATGACAGTTGTAGAGTGGAGTAGGTGCAGTTCTGTGGACTCTGTCGGAGAGCAGTGTTAGCTTTAACAGTGTTAGCTTCAGCTGAGCCTCTGAGTCCTTAACTCTGCCTGACCTCTGACCGCTGACCTCTGCCTCGGCTTCTTCCTCTCCCACAGTTGATGAAGATGGGATGGACTGCATTGACAACGAACGACGGCCTCACTTCCCGCAGTTCTCGTACTCGGCCAGCGGGCGGGAGTAAAGCCGCTGTGCTTCATCAGTGTTCCAGGCTCCTGCTGAAAACATCCTCAACATCAACACCGCCTCAGCCCCCCCAGCCCGGACCCCGCCTGCCCCTCTCTGCTCCTTCTGGGTCTGTGTTTATTTTCCAGACGGGGCACCATTAGAAGTCTCTTTTTGTTGTTGTGTTGTCATTTTTATAGGGACTTGGGATTTTGCACGTTGGGTCGGACTGTGGTGTCGGTCCGGTCCGGACTAAGGCCTCCTACAGTTTGAGCGTTTATGGTCGACTGCTAAGACAGACCGTTCTGATTGGTTGTTGGTTTTTATGTTTGTTTGGTCTAGATTGTTTTGCGTTTGGTTGACAGACTCACACTCCTCATTGGGAACAAGAACAAGAAAAAAACAAATGCTGCCTTACGCGCTTTTCCATTTAAGACAGATGGGGGCGTCAGGGCGTGGCTGGGGTTTCTCAGGAGCGTCTCTTAGTTTGCTGTGATTGGAGGAAAGGTAAGAGCACACAGCAGAGCTGGTCTCACAGTTGGCCCCGTATCAAGGCTTTTTCAAAGCTGGATCCAGGATTTTGTTTTAAGATAAAAACTGCCAGAAACGTTTTCTCAGGCCACACAGATCACAGCTGTGTTGTGTTCACCTTGATTGCAGGTAAAACTGGCTCTACCCAGCAGGGGATGCCGACCAACACCACTAACAAACCAAACCGGCTCTCCACAGCCATCTCTCATGGACAGAAAGGCAGTTCTCTCACATAGGATCAACACTATTACAGCATTACGGTTTTTCATAAAGATTAAGTAAAAACCTCAGTAGCTGCTGCTGCTGGTAGATTCTTGCTGTGCGTTTGGTACAGGCCGTGTGACTGCTGAAGAGAAATATACACCTGTGAAGCCAAAAGGTCCCAGAATTCATAGCAGTGAGGCACAGAGAACCCTGGAAAACAGCCACGCCTTCCCGACCCTGTGCAGAGGGAGAGAGGGATGGGGGAGAGAAAGAGAGGGAGAGGCTCACGGCCCACTAGGGCGCGGACGTGGCAGGACTCTGATTGGGCGGCCAGCATAGGTACGTGTGCTTCTGAGGCTTTACTGAGCGTGTTCCACATGCAAAATACGCATCAGGACATTGGTAGATATTTTTCCCTCCCTTCTGTAATGTAAATATGCAATGCTTTTTTTAGACATATCATTGCTAGAAAGCAAGATTTTTGTGTTATTGTATTAATGGCTGGCTGACACAAACAAACCTTTTTTTTGAAGAGGCTGAGAAGCAGAAGTGTAGGGGCTCTGTTTACTGCTGTCTGTGCTGGGGGGCGGAGTCGGGGGCGGAGTCGGGGGCCAGGCCGCCCACACACACATGTGCAATCATAGGAAAAATGAACAATTTCCCAGCTGACCAGGCGCAAGGCCAGGAGGATCAGAGGAGAAAGCACTGTTAATGTTATTCTGTTCTCAAGACAAAGTGGGTTATTTCTTGTTTTTGATTTTGTTTTTTTGTTTGTGTTTTTTTTGTTTTGGGTTTTTTTGCACCACAGAAATTGCTTCAAATTGTGTTTTATTTATTTGTTCTGATTGAATTGTTGTGGTTGTTGTGAGTGTTGTCCAGGCACCTCCATATGGCTTAAGAATGTAGTTGGGCACAATAACAAGGCCTTTATTTTTTTCCACATTTTTGGTTTGTTTTCTGACCAAATGTTGAGTCACCCTGCAAACCTTCTGCACCCCCTTGCAGCCATGGTCTTATTTATTATTAGGGTTGAACTGCATGTCCATCACTCCATACTCTACTCCTATGGCAAGTAAAATGTTTAGTGTTGGGTTTTGTCCCTCGGGCAAAAAGCATATGGTCACTCTGGAGGATGGTCATCCCCACTCCAGGGAGTGCTGATATCTGTCCAGGTGTGGACACACAGGGTCAGCAGCAGTAACACAGGCGGTCTTCTGTGTCTGGAGTCTGCAGTGGTGGGCTGATTGTGTCCTGTAACAACCTGCTGTATTTCCACTCTTACCTGTTAGGGTTACCTGTTACCTGGGCTCAGCAGGACGAGAAAAGCCTCCACTCTCAAATCAGCAGTCAGTGTTAGAGGCTTCAGTTACAGAAGAGCATGCTGACCCCCGCACAAGCTCTGCTCCTCTGGGAAAAAGGTCACAATGAAGGGTTAGCGGCTTGGGGGTCATACAGTCATTATGAATGAATGAGGGTTAGCAGCTTGGAGGTCATACAGTCATTATGAATGAATGAGGGTTAGCGGCTTGGGGGTCATACAGTCATTATGAATGAATGAGGGTTAGCGGCTTGGGGGTCATACAGTCATTATGAATGAATGAGGGTTAGCAGCTTGGGGGTCATACAGTCATTATGAATGAATGAGGGTTAGCGGCTTGGGGGTCATACAGTCATTATGAATGAATGAGGGTTAGCGGCTTGGGGGTCATACAGTCATTATGAATGAATGAGGGTTAGCAGCTTGGAGGTCATACAGTCATTATGAATGAATGAGGGTTAGCAGCTTGGAGGTCATACAGTCATTATGAATGAATGAGGGTTAGCGGCTTGGGGGTCATACAGTCATTATGAATGAATGAGGGTTAGCGGCTTGGGGGTCATACAGTCATTATGAATGAATGAGGGTTAGTGGCTTGGAGGTCATACAGTCATTATGAATGAATGAGGGTTAGCGGCTTGGGGGTCATACAGTCATTATGAATGAATGAGGGTTAGCAGCTTGGAGGTCATACAGTCATTATGAATGAATGAGGGTTAGCAGCTTGGAGGTCATACAGTCATTATGAATGAATGAGGGTTAGTGGCTTGGAGGTCATACAGTCATTATGAATGAATGAGGGTTAGTGGCTTGGGGGTCATACAGTCATGATGAATGAATGATGGTTATGGGCTTGGAGGTCATACAGTCATGATGAATGAATGAGGGTTAGTGGCTTGGGGGTCATACAGTCATTATGAATGAATGAGGGTTAGTGGCTTGGGGGTCAAACAGTCATGATGAATGAATGAGGGTTAGTGGCTTGGGGGTCAAACAGTCATGATGAATGAATGATGGTTATGGGCTTGGAGGTCATACAGTCATGATGAATGAATGAGGGTTAGCGGATTGGAGGTCATACAGTCATTATGAATGAATGAGGGTTAGCAGCTTGGGGGTCATACAGTCATGATGAATGAATGAGGGTTAGCGGCTTGGAGGTCACACAGTCATTATGAATGAATGAGGGTTAGTGGCTTAGGGGTCAAACAGTCATGATGAATGAATGAGGGTTGATGGCTTGGAGGTAATACAGTCTTTATGAATGAATGAGGGTTAGTGGCTTGGAGGTCACACAGTCATTATGAATGAATGAGGGTTAGCGGCTTGGGGGTTATACAGTCATTATGAATGAATGAGGGTTAGCGGCTTGGAGGTCACACAGTCATTATGAATGACTGAGGGTTAGTGGCTGGGGGGTCATACAGTCATTATGAATGAATGAGGGTTAGCGGCTCAGGATGTCAGCATGCGGGGTCTCTGTGTGCCGCGGGCTGCTGGTTACTCACTGCCTCCCTGAGGAAAAGGGTTAATGACACACGTTTGAGCTTAGAGAGGAACAAAGAAACACACACACATGCACATATATACACACACATGCGCATACACACACACACGTGCACATATACACACATACATGCATGCTCACACACATTCTTTAAAACGTGGAAGAGTATCTGGCAAATTTAGCTCTGATTGGTGTTTGAAAAGCTCCACAGCAGTTTTCCAGGCCCAGTCTCATGTCTCCTTGGCATGCTTGGACAATTGGAGACTTTTCTCTGTCCTAATTGACTACATGAAATCATATTTTCTCACTCTAATGCATGCTACATGCAAATAATTACAATTATTAAGGGAAACACCCTTTAAACAGGCACTAAACAGAGTTTGCTCTCCCTAAAATCAAGTCAAAAGCCTCCTTAGCCCACTGCATCTATCATCAATATCTATGCGCATTTTGGCTCTGTAAATAACTCTTTATGGCATTCAGTCATGCTGAATTTGATGTAGTTTAGCGAAACAGAGAACTGAGGATACAGAGCAGATACTTAAGGGTGAGATAAACATGTCAAAAAGAAGAGATACGTCCTGAAACTGCGTCTGATTGAACTGCCTTGATTCTGCATGTGATATTAATGATATTAATGATATCACCCTTAATGGGATTGAAATGGCTGCAGAGGAAACTGTGAGTGATGATGGAGAGGAGTGCACACTATGTGAGACACACAGAGGAGTGCACACCATGTGAGACACACAGAGGAGTGCACACCATGTGAGACACACGGAGGAGTGCACACCATGTGAGACACACGGAGGAGTGCACACTATGTGAGATACACAGAGGAGTGCACACTATGTGAAACACACAGAGGAGTGCACACTATGTGAGATACACAGAGGAGTGAACACTATGTGAGACACACAGAGGAGTGCACACTATGTGAGACACACGGAGGAGTGCACACTATGTGAGACACACGGAGGCGTGCACACTATGTGAGACACGGAGGAGTGCACACTATGTGAGACATACAGAGGAGTGCACACTATGTGAATCACATGGAGGAGTGAACACTATGTGAGACACACAGTGGAGTGCACACTATGTGAGACACACAGAGGAGTGAACACTGTGAGACACACAGTGGAGTGCACACTATGTGAGACACACAGAGGAGTGAACACTGTGAGACACACAGAGGAGTGAACACTATGTGAGACACACAGAGTGCACATTATGTGAGACACACAGAGGAGTGCACACTATGTGAGACACAGAGGAGTGCACACTATATGAGACACACGGGAGTGCACACTATGTGAGACACACAGAGGAGTGAACACTATGTGAGACACACAGAGGAGTGAACACTATGTGAGACACACAGAGGAGTGCACACTGTGAGACACACAGAGGAGTGCACACTATGTGAGACACACAGAGGCGTGCACACTATGTGAGACACACAGAGGCGTGCACACTATGTGAGACACACAGAGGAGTGAACACTATGTGAGACACACAGAGTGCACACTGTGAGACACACAGAGGAGTGCACACTATGTGAGACACACAGAGTGCACATTATGTGAGACACACAGAGGAGTGCACACTATGTGAGACACACAGAGTGCACACTATGTGACATACAGCAGCTGAGGGACAGGTTTAGGAATAGTTCTTACTGCAGCAGTGATCACTACGCCAGAGACTCTGCTCAGATTCTTCTTGTGGCAGTTTTCTTGGTTGTAATTGTGGCCTTTACCCCATCATGAAGTTGCTGTGATTTGTCAGAGCACAGAAATGGCAGGTCTCAGAGGGGACTGAAGATTGTTGAGAGCAAAGATATCGCAGACACGTCTAACATTCCATTAGCGGTGGTGTATGAGAGCAAAGCTTCAGGGGCAGGGGGCTTGCAGACAGCGCTGTGATTTGGTTGGGCTATGACAGAACTGTGTGCAGCTGGAGCAGACAGTCTGAATGTCTCTGGCTTGCAGCATGGAGGAAAGCAGCCCATTGGTCCGGATGATGTGTTGCTATGGATGACGGGTTCCCACACACTTTCCCACACATCGTTTAACTTCACCACAGTGGGTATCAGTACACTCGAAGACAGGAGTTAGATTTAATTTTACATGTATATGAAGGAGTTGTGTAATGTAGTCTTATTGATTGTGATTTAAAATAATAGGGAAGTGAGAAAGAGAGCCAGCAGGTAAACTGACAGGTGAGGGAGAAACCCAGCAGGAAGGTTTGGGCTGCTGCAGGAAACTGGGGGAGAGGCAGGTGAGCAGGTGTGTTTGTCGGAGGCAAGCGTAACCAATCGAAGGACAGATGTACGTGTCACGCCCAATACTGACTGAACCAGGAGCACAGTTCTGAAGGCGAAGCTAGCAGAGGTGGCAGGATTCTTCCAATGAGGGCTGCATGGGGCTATGCTCAAAGAGCGGTGGACATCAGTGTTAGTCTGGAATTAGTTCATTGTCACAGGATGTAAAATATTTGAAGTAAGGAGTTAAAAGTGAAAAAAGCATGATGGGAAATTACAGGAACTGGAAATACAGCATATGAACTTCATGACCTCCCAGAGGTGGGCGGAACTGAAGCTGATTTGCCTGAGTGTGATTGGGTGTTTGTGTTGTAACCTGAGCAACTGCTGGAGAATTGGCAGGAATTTCTCACTGCAAATTAGCCAATAGGGGACGACTCAGGCTTAGTGCTTACCACTGGAGAGCCAATCCAAAGCAACTTTATACTCAAATGAAAAGTGTCTTTGCAGCACTGTTGACCTGCTGGCAAAGACAGTCTACATTCTAAAACAGCATGCAGTCTGCGGCTTTTTGAATAACATCTGGTCTGTCCCTATGTGCAGGCTATTCTGGGGTAGAACAGTAGAGACAAAACCCAGACTGCAGGGGTCTGCTATATCTGTGAAACTGTGGGAACCGAAGTCCCTGCTGCACTCATACTGCATACGTAGTGTCAGTAATTGTCTTCCACAGTTTACATCTTACTTTTCCAGACAGAGGAGATTTTTTGTAATTGTTCAATGAATACTGTTCTTTCTTTCAGGCTGAGGAAGAAGTGAAATGTACAGAAAATATGCTCTTAATGCTGAAATGATGTTTCATTAGTTATTTTGTTTTACTCTCAAATAATGTTTATTTATTGATGAGCAGCGCAAACGCTCCATCCTGGGCTTTGCTGGGGTGCTTCTCCTTCCTGTGAGTCTGGCGTGTCCCAGCATGCCCCAGCGTGTTGCGGTCTGGGCCAAGCATGCTCCAGCGTGTTGCGGTCTGGGCCAAGCATGCCCCAGTTGCTTTGTACCTGTCGGCCATTACCGCATCCCCCCGTGCTCCGTCCCAGCAGCGGAGTGTGGTTGGTTGACTAGCGCAGCCTTGTGCTGTTCCATCACTGTTCTGCCGTTATGTTAGGTCAAGCTCAACCACATGAAAGCGGTTTCCTTTTTTTTTCTTTTGCTGTTTTATTTGGCCTGACAACATTCCAAGAAATCATTTGTATGGTTTATAGAGGCCAAAAGTGAAGCCAAGGAGTTTGGTTTTGTTGGCTTTATGTTTCCTTATATTGTGATAAATATGCACTTGTAAAGAGCAGCGGGATGGTGTGGCTGGTGTCAATGAGAGCTGTAGGGACAGGGCGGGGTCGACAGGGCGGGGTCGTCTGGGCTTGTCTTGCATGCAGAGGTCATTCATACTACTGAAACGCAAAGGGGCCTGTTTGGCATTAATGGTAAGAAAAAAAAATATATATATATATAAAAAAACACACTTTTGATTCCATAGTCTGAAAAAATCTGCTACAACCCTCCGGCAGCACCTTCGTCTCTATTGCGCTTTTTTATATTTCAGACTGAAAAGGAAATTGTGTCCCTGCTTTGAAGAAGTTTGTAAAAAAAAAAAAAAAAAAAAAAAAAAAAAAAAAAAAAAAGAGGTGGATAAAAGTGATTGAAAGCACAGATCCCCCATCTTCCCATGAAGCTCCAGCTGAATCATGTTTCTTTCCTTTGTAAAGATGTAATATTGCATTAATATTGCATTAATATTGCATTAATATTGCATTGTTGCGTTGTTGCGTTGTGTGAGGAGTGAGCGTGTGGCTGCCAGGAGACACTGCTCTTGCTCGGTGACGCTGTCTGGACGCGACCTCCCCCATGATTCCCTGCAACTCCCTGCTCCGGGCCACTCCCCCAGAGTCACTTACACACCTGATTCATCAGGAGCAAAGGAGACAAACACACACACACACACAATATAAAGTATTCTTTCCGTCTCATTGGGGAGGTCCAGCTCCAGCAGGGTCTTTCTCTCAACAGTTTCCATAAAACTCAAACTTACAGGTTACACAATGTATATGGAGAAGGGTAGAAGTACACCCACGCAGAAGAGCCAGCTTCCATTCCAGGAGCAAAGGCCAAAGCGCTGCTCCTCTGAGCAGATGGTTGTAGCGCTGCGGGCCAGTCCTCCAGGCCCGGAGGGGGCGCTGCTGCGTGCCTTCACAATCTGGCCGCATCACAGTGTGGGTTCTATCCTTACTAACTGCAGGGTCTATATATAATATATATTTTACACCTCAACGTACACACTTTGCTGCTACTGTTTGTACTGTCTACAACAGATTTTCTTGTTATCTTGCTCCTGGTAGTGTATTATGAACGAGCATGAATTGTAAAGTATTTATTTAAAGAAAAAAAAAGACAAATCTTAAAAGACAAAAAACAAAAAAAAAACAACTTGTAATTAATTTTACGTCCATGTAGCTTTAGAGTTTGTGACATTTCTTGACCTTGCTAGCTCTGTCAATAGGTGTTAAGATCTAGTGATGTGGTTAAGGATTTTAAACAGAAGGGACTTAACAACAAAAATGTTAAAACAACTGTATTACTGTCAGTCATATTTAAAGAATAAAAATACTGTATTTCCTTGAGTATAGGACCCAGGAGGATGTGAGAAATGATCTGTTTTTGTACACTGTACATCCTTAGTATTTTTACACGTACATGTAAATGATAGGGACACACATTATTTTCCTTCTTACAGACAGCCGAAATAAAGCACTATGTCAGTCCAAGATGGCTCCTGAATTCTGTTCCTGTCTTACGTGACGTGCTTCTCTTGGCGTTTCCAGCTGGGGGCGTTGTTACTGACAGCACAGGCTCCTTCAGTGCTCTGTGAGCAGCAGGAAATGTTCTTTGAGCTCTAGGAAGAGCTCTGTGAGCAGCAGGAAGTGCTCTGTGAAAAGCAGGAAGTGCTCACTCTCACATATAAAACGCCACATATGTACATTTACCTCATGCTACATGGATTTATACCTTCAATAAAAACAGAAAAATCTGACAAAAAAGAGGAATGTAAAATAAGTGCATAACTAATACAGCCCTTTTAAAACACAGTGTAAATAGGAGCTGTGCATTCACTGCAGTTGTGACTGGCAGTTCTGCTGCCTGTGCGGATGTGGGGGTCTCAGCGTTTATGGGATGCAGAGTCGTGCACAGCCCTGACAGAGAGGGGTGTCCACTCGCGCCCTTGGTGGAGTTTAATGAAACGCGCTCACTCTTCTGCTGCGTGATGGCGAGGCGCGCTGCAGCAGTGTCCAGACTGATGGACAGATGGACAGACTGCGGCACAGCTTCAGGCAGCTTCCACAGAGGTCAGAGGTCAGTCCTTACGGTGCCAGGTAACTGGGAGAGACAGAAAACAGTCAGTCAAACACACAGACGGAAAAGCTCAGCTCACATGCACACAGACCCATGGTCTGCCTGCCTGTACTCTGCTGCAGGGTCTGACGGGTCCAGGAAACGGGAACACCGCCACCAGGCTCCTTACTGTAGCAGTGAGGTCCCAGAGCAGAGGGCTACGCAGGTACCCCACTTCACACACCCCACCAGAGCAGAGCCCAACCTGAGCCCAGCCCGGCCTAATCGCTTCATCAGACAGTCACTGGCTGAGCTTTCAAATGCCCCTATTGGCTGACTGAAACTAAAATCCAGTCCTGGATGCTAATTGGTCAGTACAGTTACTGCTGTAAAGCGACTCACATGTTCAATAACTGTATAATATCACTGTGTACTCCCACTTAGCTACTGTTGTATTGCACAGGATGGACAATTCATTTTAGGTAGGCTAGCATAACCACAGGCGTCACACAACGTTGCTATTTAGTTACCTAGCTAAGTGAGTAACTGGGTAAATAATGTGGTCAACAGCAAAGCTAACTGAAGGCTAGTCCTTATTCCCATATAGTTGTGCAGCTATTATAGTTTAATAGTTTAATGACAGAAGGGGCACAGCTGGTAGGCAGAGCTTGTCATACACAGTTATGTTTCGTCTCTTGTTTTAAAATTCAAACCTCACAGAACCTACACGATGTGAAGTGCTGCATTTTGCCCCAACTCTCCCCAGGCAGTGGTGCCAACTCTTAGGAGAAATAATCAGCCTCACCTTCTAAACAACCCCAACACTATCACTGCCCTCTTAGGAGAAATAATCAGCCTCACCTTCTAAACAACCCCAACACTATCACTGCCCTCTTAGGAGAAATAATCAGCCTCACCTTCTAAACAACCCCAACACTATCACTGCCCTCTTAGGAGAAATAATCAGCCTCACCTTCTAAACAACCCCAACACTATCACTGCCCTCTTACGAGAAATAATCAGCCTCACCTTCTAAACAACCCCAACACTATCACTGCCCTCTTAGGAGAAATATGAAGCTTCACCTTCTAAACAACCCCAACACTATCACTGCCCTCTTAGGAGAAATATGAAGCTTCACCTTCTAAACAAACCCAACACTAATACTGCCACACATTACGGATTGGACACTTACGGATCCCTACCTTAAAAATGGATAGACCACTAATGTTAGCTAACAAACTTGGATAGCAGCTCAAAATGAATGGACTGTACTACTACACAGGAAAAATGTAATATTTTTTTAGTCACACAACTTACAAATTACAGCTAAAAATATAAACAAATAACTAAACTGAAATAACCTCAGATTGCCAACTAATATTACACTTGCAGCTGTGTGAACAGGTGAAAGTTAGCTGGCTGGATAACACTGGAGTAAAACACTCGGTAGGTCATAATCTACCACAGCAGAGAGGCACTTCAATTCAGTTGCATAGCAACCATTTATATTTTCAGGTACTATTCACACTTGAGAAACAATGAATTGTACCAATTTCCTTATTACAATCATTTTTTAATTATGTCTTTGAAATTGAATTAAAATGTAGGAATCGTTCTCCAAAAGCAATAAGGAAACTGGAGGCCATGATATACAGCCCTGTCTAAAGGAGCTCTAGGCATCCCGATGCTCTCTCCACTGCTTGAATACATATTGTGTCCCAAATCCTACATCCACGCTACAGTAACTCCAGCCTTTACAATCAATTCCAACAAAAAAAAAGTTTTGACCGATTAAATTTTTAAAGATAGCTGCGATTAGTCTATGGTGTGCACTGAAAAGTGTGCTGTTGCCAAAAATTCTTTATAGCAAGACGCTTCACTTGTTGGCAGACCTGTCATGCTGCTAATGCTAGCTTCGCTATGGGTCATGGTATATTAAATACCACCATCAGGTGGACTTGGACATACATTGCTAGGACACAGCAAGAGAAGTTGAAGATGTTTAGAAATACCTGGTCACTGTAGAGAAACCAAAAAGTTATTTAAAGGAAAATACACCTCATGTTTTTTCTATTGTGTTCTTTTCTCTGACAGGTTAAATTTATGTAACGCACCAGTAACATATTTTATGGTCAACATGCAAGTTAATGTAAACAATACCTCCTATTGTGACTCAGAGAATCACCATCGTCTCTCTGTTTGAAAGGAGCTCAAACTGCCCAACCGAGAGACAGGGTAACTCATAGACTTTAATGTCAACTGCACATTTGTGTTATAAAGAATCTTTGCTGAAGCTGGTTTAGGAAGCGGGAGATGAAGCTGAAACCACAGATGAAGAGTGGAACATCCCTGCACCACCTAATCAGCTTGAAATGACGGAAGCAGGAGCCATTTCAGCACACACCATCTCCATTTCAAACCTGAGGAAGTGTGGAGGTAAGTTACATTTCAAACGAGACGCCTGACTATTTCTGGGGGGATGTCAAGCCAAGTCATTAATGTTAGCCTCAATGGCAGTGGGTCTAGCTGTAGGTAGTACCCTGCTGCTCATGTGATTCTGCCTGTGAGATATTCAGGGACTTTTCTTTTGTCCATTGCAATTGCTAATTTGAAGAGGCATAAAGATGGCAGTCTAAAAAACATAATTGCTTCAGAAAGTTGTGATACATTTACTTGAGTATTGTCAACTCAGCTGTTTCTATGCCCTCTTAAGTAGTTTTCAGACTTTGCATTTTTCAGTACTCTTTCCACTCCCCAATATATTCATATTTATTTATTGCTTAAGCAAACCACAGAAACTGTGCCCTATTACAAACTGTGAGAGGTGATGGTGATGGTAAAATGCAGGGACACATCGCATTATAGGCAATGAGTTTACTTTTGATGTTCACTGACTTCATGCATATTTTACATCTTCCAGTAATGGCCTGGGACTGTTCCAGTTAAAAAAGCAGAGGCTGATAATGGTGGCTGTTGTAAACAGTGCCCTCTGCTGGTGAGACAGTGCACAGGCGTTGGGGCTCTCACACAGGCAGTAGCGCTTCATTTGTAACGCCTGATCCATTGCGCCTGGTTAGGCACCAAACTGGCCACGTCATCTGCAGGCAGAACCAGCCCTGAACCATAAACACACACACACACACACACACACTTACACTCACACCATACACACACACACACACTTACACTCACACCATACACACACACACACACACACACTTACACTCACACCATACACACACACGCACACACTTACACTCACACCATACACACACACACACTTACACTCACACCATACACACACACACGTACACGTGCACCATACACACACAGTTACATTCACACCATTCACACACTCACACTTACACTCACGCCATACACACACTCACACACACTCAACATTCACACACACACACTCATACCATACACACACATTCACACCACACGCACAGAGCGCACACACTCACACCACACACACTGAGCATGCACACACAAATACACAGGCAAACAACACACCACACACACATCACACCATGCATGACAAATGAATGACTGAATAAGTATGCTTTGTTGTTGATTATACAGCCTAAGTGAGACTTCATTCAAGGACTGTGGGAAGCACTGGGGTCAGTTTGTCGTAAGCTTTGCTGGATAAATGAAATCTAAATGAGTGTGGCGTCCATAAGCACAGTGTGGTGAGTTACTATCCTCTGAGGGGCTGGTCAGTAAGACGGTCTGAGGGGAGCAGTGACATTTGAGGATGAGGGCGCTCTGCTGAGGGCGTTGCGAGGGCGTGGTTGCCCGGGTTACCTGCACGCGGAGGTTGTGCATTTCCTGGCTCAGCTCATGGCGCTCCTGCATCAGCTGGTTTTGCCTGTTCAGCAGCTCCATCACCTGCTGCGCACTGACCTGGCAGTGCTGATCCAACTGCTGCAGCCTGCAGGGGGAGACACAGAGCACACTGCTGTGGCCAATCACTGACAGCAGGGCTCAGCCCACAACCAAACACAGAGCGCCAAACACAGCCTTCAGCCAATCACAAATCACCAAATTCAACATACATCCAATCACAGATCACCATACATACATACAGCCTACAGCCAATGGCTGCTTTCTTCCGTCATTCCTTACTGAAGCACTTCCAAGTAAAGCAGCTGGTCTCAACATGGATTTCGCAATGGCATTTTTAAAACATCCTTCACATCCATACACATGTATGTATATATGTACATAAGTGATAATAATAAACCTCATAAATATGGTAAAATACGTAATAAAATAGCTGAGGACCTGAGGAGAATGGCCCTTTACTGTGGCAGAGGTGTCTGTGAGGGAGCTGGAGCAGAGCACACAGCACACAGCACACATTTGATGACAGCTGCTGGGGATCTATGTCAGCAGCAAGCATCGCTCATTTTTGGAGTGAAACAGCAATTTTATTGTCTGCAATATTTCATATTTATGTACCGGGAAACAAACCAAAAAGGAAAGTTACTCTGCTATTTTATAATGTCTCTAGATTAACTGGTCTGAAACACAGACTGCTGTGACAGTGCATACATTTTCATCAAATATTTGTATAGTTGCATAGTCTATAACATAACTTTCATTACAATTATCAGTTTTTATGTAAGACCCTGAAGGTTTACTGAATATTCCTGCAGCAGTCACTCAGTGTTACACTCACACACACTTACTCACTCACACACACACACACACACACAGTGACCGTTTCTCTGCAAACACCCTGCCTCAAATATCATGAATACAGCCCAAGCCTCTGAAATAGTCGCCACACGGACACATAACCAGAGCTACATTCTGCAGTGCCATGATGAGTCTCTGATAAGATTGAGTGTGAGAGTGAGTGAGTGAGTCTGTAGCAGGACTCTGTGTGAGAGTGAGTGAGTGAGTCTGTAGCAGGACTCAGTGTGAGAGTGAGTCTGTGGCAGGACTTGGTGTGAGAGTGAGTGAGTGAGTCTGTAGCAGGACTCAGTGTGAGAGTGAGTCTGTAGCAGGACTCAGTATGAGAGTGAGTGAGTGAGTGAGTCTGTAGCAGGACTCAGTGTGACAGCGAGTGAGTGAGTGAGTTTGTAGCAGGACTCAGTGTGAGAGTGAGTGAGTGAGTGAGTGAGTGAGTCTGTAGCAGGACTCAGTGTGAGAGTGAGTGAGTGAGTCTGTAGCAGGACTCAGTATGAGAGTGAGTGAGTGAGTGAGTCTGTAGCAGGACTCAGTGTGAGAGTGAGTGAGTCTGTAGCAGGAATCAGTGTGACAGCGAGTGAGTGAGTGAGTGAGTCTGTAGCAGGACTCAGTGAGTGAGTGAGTGAGTGAGTCTGTAGCAGGACTCAGTGTGAGAGTGAGTGAGTCTGTAGCAGGACTCAGTGTGAGAGTGAGTGAGTGAGTGAGTGAGTCTGTAGCAGGACTCAGTGTGAGAGTGAGTGAGTCTGTAGCAGGACTCAGTGTGAGAGTGAGTGAGTGAGTCTGTAGCAGGACTCAGTGTGAGAGTGAGTGAGTGAGTCTGTAGCAGGAATCAGTGTGAGAGTGAGTGAGTGAGTCTGTAGCAGGAATCAGTGTGAGAGTGAGTAAGTGAGTCTGTAGCAGGACTCAGTGTGAGAGTGAGTGAGTGAGTGAGTGAGTGAGTCTGTAGCAGGAATCAGTGTGAGAGTGAGTGAGTGAGTGAGTCTGTAACAGGAATCAGTGTGAGAGTGAGTGAGTGAGTCTGTAGCAGGACTCAGTGTGAGAGTGAGTGAGTCTGTAGCAGGACTCAGTGTGACAGTGAGTGAGTGAGTCTGTAGCAGTGAGTGCATTTCTTTGAGCACACACGCTCCCTGGTGGGCGGTGCTGCCCTGCAGGCGGAGCTGGGGGGGGGGGGGGGATCTCGGGCTCGGAGGCCTGGCAGAGAGGGGGGCTAGGGGTGCAGACAGATGCCCCTCTCCTGCTGGCTGGGGCAGAGCCGTCTGTCCCCCCGTGAGATCTGGAGCGCGTGGCTTTCTCCCGGCTGCAGTGGCCAGCTTGTCGCGGGTTCGGCCTGCTGCGCTGGGGGCTGGAGCTGCTGTCCCCCCCCTTGCCTCGCCCCCGGAGCCTGGAGCCCTCAGCCAGAGAGCGGCCAGTCCGCCTCCGCACACTGCGTACAGCACCAACTCACCACCCAAAACCCAGAGCACTGTGCTATATCAAACACTAACACCCGCTAAGCTAATATTTACTGCCTATGCTATATCAAACACTAACACACTCTAGGCTAATACTTACTGCCTGTGCTATATCAAACACTAACCCCCGCTATGGTAATACTTACTGCCTATGCTATATCAAACACTAACATCCGCTATGCTAATACTTACTGCCTATGCTATATCAAACACTAAAACACTCTAGGCTAATACTTACTGCCTATGCTATATCAAATACTAACACATGCTAGACTAATACTTATTGCCTGTGCTATATCAAACACAAACACACACAATCCATCCTGTTACTAGGCCACTAAATTTATCCTGACACTGTCAGAGTGCGTTTCAGAGTGATAGCGCCTGTTTTATATATCTCTGCCTGGTAATGCTGGAACACTAAACACTGCAGCAGCATTTCTTGCCTTGCTTGTATTGTATCGCTCATGTCCAGAGTGATTCTCCAATCTGCTGGGAAGGACAGCCAGGATGTTAGACTCAGCAGTGTCATGGAGTGGGACGTTAGCCTCAGCAGTGTCATTGAGCTGGACGTTAGCCTCAGCAGTGTCACGGTGCGGGACGTTAGCTTCAGCAGTGTCACTGAGCAGGATGTTAGCCTCAGCAGTTTCAGGGTATGAGATGTTAGCCTCAGCAGTGTCATTGAGCGGGATGTTAGCCTCAGCAGTGTCACGGTGTGGGAAGTTAGCCTCAGCAGTGTCACTGAGCAGGACATTAGCCTCAGCAGTTTCACGGTATGAGATGTTAGCCTCAGCAGTGTCATTGAGCAGGATGTTAGCCTCAGCAGTGTCACGGTGCGGGACGTTAGCCTCAGCAGTGTCACAGTGTGGGACATTAGCCTAAGCAGTGTCACGGTGTGGGACGTTAGCCTCAGCAGTGTCACAGAGCGGGACGTTAGCCTAAGCCGTGTCATGAAGCAGGACGTTAGCCTCAGCAGTGTCACAGAGCAGGATGTTAGCCTCAGCAGTGTCATGAAGCAGGATGTTAGCCTCAGCAGTGTCACTGAGCGGGACGTTAGCCTCAGTAGTGTCATGGTGTGGGACATTAGCCTCAGCAGTGCCTCCTCTTTCAACCTTCCTCTGGGTTCTAATGCTGCATGTGGCCACCCTGGAGTCTGCCAGCAAACGTACAACAGGAACAGAGTAACAGAATAACGATAATAAAAATGGTCTCACAGGTAATTACGATCCGCTCCAGAGTTGATGCGCCACTGTTAGGATAAGTATGCATAGGGCTGGGGTGGGGTTTAAATTCAGGGCCTGGGGGAGGGGGGGTGAGGGTGGTAAGTGTGGGCAGACTGGCTCGGCTTGCCTGGTTAAAACAATATGGCCAGAGGCAGCCAAGCTGCAGCTGCTACGGCCCCCCCACTCCCTGCCCCCCCCCCCCACAGAGCCTGGCACTGCTCCGCACACAGGCCTGTGGGGGGGTATCTACAGGCTAAAGCTCTCATGCCTCCAACCTGCTCCTCACAGCGTCGGATACTCATACTCATGTCCTCCTTTGTTTGTTTGTTTTCATATTCTGATTCTGCACAATATTGAGCTCAGGGCAAGATTTTCAAAGACTCTGTAATTCTCTGTTTTTCCTGTTTTTTTAGTGTGTTTGTTCACCGGCTTAACAAAAGGACGAGGGTACGAGACGGACACACTCTCCCTCTGCTCCCCAACACCCTACAGTTATCAGAGACCCAAGCAATTTCGCCTCAGACCTTCACAAGCTGTGTTTTTTGTACCTTTCATAAA
The DNA here is from genome assembly GCA_019788955.1 of Albula glossodonta. NCBI lineage: Eukaryota > Metazoa > Chordata > Actinopteri > Albuliformes > Albulidae > Albula > Albula glossodonta. Next base: position 472,125 of record JAFBMS010000160.1, read on the forward strand.
CCCACCAATCTGTAAAACAAAAAGAAAGAAAAAACAAAGGTAAAACAGGCTGTACTCATCTACAATCTTTAAAAGGAAACTATAAAGACTTGGTTTGCATTTCCATTGGTTTGCCTCCTGTCCTATGTATGTTATATTTGTAATATTGAAATTGGAGGTGAATTTGAATTAGCCCTGAGATCCAGTAGGAAGCCAGACTGCGCCACAGCACAAAGATAACAGGGTATTATTACAGATGGCTTTAATATCCAAATCACACCCAGTCTTTTCATGCCCAGAAATATTACACATTAATTCTGCACAACTTTCAGATTTCCCCATTCCGCGGTTTTGCTCCCAGTGTGTTTGTGAATTCTGGCGTGGATGAGAGCTGGGATTGTGTGCAGAATGTGAATTTTTCACGTTGGGGTTTTGGCACGGCCTGCTGTCTGCAGGGCTGCAGGTTCCCCATGCGATCTCACAGCGACACGGAGGCCGGAGAGGCCGCCAGCGCCCAGCTCTGGGCCTGCATGGGGACTGGAAACAGACCGGCCCCGCGCCCAGCTCTGGGCCTGCATGGGGACTGGAAACAGACCGGCCCCGCGCCCAGCTCTGCGCCTGCATGGGGACTGGAAACAGACCGGCCCCGCGCCCAGCTCTGGGCCTGCATGGGGACTGGAAACAGACCGGCCCCGCGCCCAGCTCTGGGCCTACATGGGGACTGGAAACAGACCGGCCCCACGCCCAGCTCTGGGCCTACATGGGGACTGGAAACAGACCGGCCCCGCGCCCAGCTCTGGGCCTACATGGGGACTGGAAACAGACCGGCCCCGCGCCCAGCTCTGGGCCTACATGGGGACTGGAAACAGACCGGCCCCACGCCCAGCTCTGACCTGCTGCAGCAGAGGCTCCTAGCTCTGTAGCTTAGCATCGGCAGAGTACAGTCTGCAGTCTGCCATTTAACTGCAGAGTCACTGTCTGCCCCACTACTGACCCTGCTGCTACAGACACGACACACAAGCATACACACTCACAGACACAACTCATGTGTGAGTGTGTGGATGTGGTGAGTGGGGTGTGTGTAAATGTATAATGTGTGTGTGTGTTTTTTTATATAGCGCAGTATCATGTGGGTGTGTGTGCATGTGTGTGTGGGGTTGTGTCATGTCATGTACAGGTATGTACAGTCACCTTGGGAATTGTTAGTTTCCTCACTAAAGATGAGCTACTGGACGGTGCAAGATCACCATAAAAACTAGGATGTGCCACTTTATAAAAATCATGTTTTCTTATTCAAATGTATTTGTTTTGAAAACAAGTATTTTTATTTTCAAAAAATGGATGTCAAAACTGGCACACTTTCTGGAAAAGACATGTAATATTTAGTGAATTCATGTACAACTTGTCAAATTCCACTTATGTTGCGCATGTGTTTGTTTGCATATATATGTGTGTGTATGGATGTGTGCATAGGTATGTGTGCGTATATGTATTTTAATATATGTGTGTATAGATATTAGTACGTATATGTATTGGTGTATATATATGTGAGTGTGTGTGCTGTAGAGATCCAGGGATTGGGGGTGGTAAATCAGGCAGATGACGGGCCTGCTCTGGCCTACGGTGCCCTACCCCCCCCCCCCCCCCCCCCACCCTCCTCCAGAAGCTCCTCCATCTTTCTCTCAGCTGCCATATGGCTGCAGAAGCCCGCCGATTTACCGGCACATCTGCGTACGGTACTGCTGCTCTGAGGGGGACAGAGACTGCATGCATGAGTGTGTGTGTGTGTGCGTGCGTGTGTGTGTGCATGTGTGTGTGCGTGTGCATGCGTGTGTGCGTGCGTGCGTGCGCATGAGTGTGAGTGTGTGTGTGTGTGCGTGTGTGTGCGTGCGTGCCTCTGTATGTATGTGGGCATAAGTGTGTGTGTGCGCGAGAGGACAAGCTGTGTGTTAAACACAGTTATGAATACTCATACACACTCACACACACTCACACTCACACACTCACACACACTCACGCACACACACACACACGCCTGTCGCCTGCTTTCATTACACACTTTCATCCATAAGCATCAGGAAATTCCATTTGTTTCAATAAACAGGAATAAACAAATCAAACAATGCAAATATTTTTTGTGTTTTAAAATAGTAATAATGCTTTGATTTTTTGTTAAAGGACCATTCTGGGGCACCAGATATTACATGCAGTTCTTAAAACATGGACGCACATGCAACCAGAAACACACTATGGGCCATGATGCAAGACACTTAACTACACGCAATTACCACGTCCCTAAAACTCTGCAGAAAAAGAATTTTAAAGTATGTTACAAATATTAAACTAACTGAGCTGCGTGCAGTCTGAATTCTTTTTGCATATTTCTATGGTCTTGTTTCTATCACAGACAAAAAAAAACGCCTGACTGAAATAAATAAATTAATAAATAAAAGACAGAGCCACTGTGTGCTGAAACCCCCATGCTGCTTGGCAGTCTCTCTGCGATACAAAAATAAATCAAGCTGATTTTCCAAATGTTTCGTGCGCGCCTCGCTGTTTGTGCGCTTCACAGCACAGATTGTGCCGCACAAGAATATCTGCGGCGGATTGCATGTGCGCTGCACCCATTTGCACCAGCTTATTAACACAAACACCCTAACCCCCGCGCACAGGGCTCTCCTCTCTCACTGCGACACCCACATCTCACACACGCTATTCTTAAACCCAGCATCCTCTGTGCCCTGCTCTCCGTATCTTACACTTTGGCACAGCCCATTTTTTCTGCTTATTCTGTTTTCAAACCCCCCCATAAAATGTTTCTCTTGGTTTTAAAAGATAAAAAAACCATCAATCATTTGGGGACCAAAGAGCAAGGTCAGTGTGAACGAACAAGAAAAAAGTACTAATTAAATACATAGTGTGTGTTTAAAAAAATACAGTATTAACTCTCAAAAGAACTAATTTGTCAAGTCAATCATAAAACTTCTTATTAGCTTTTTTGTTTGGTTTTTGCCCAACTCTAGTGTAACAAATGTTAACTGACCCTGTGTTTGCTGATTAATCCTGTATATTAATATAAACTTGGTATATTAATCCTGTACATAAATATAAATGTGGTATATTAATCCTGTATATTACTAATTTACACACATTACTACTCACACCTGCAGGACTGTAAGTGAATGTGCCTGCGAGGCCCAGCTCTGACCTCACACACGGCTCGCTCATTCTGACCTCACACGCGGCTCGCTCATTCTGACCTCACACGCGGCTCGCTCATTCTGACCTCACCCGCGGCATGCTCACTCTGACCTCACAAACGGCTCGCTCATTCTGACCTCACACACGGCACGGCTGCTGCACAGGTAACACAGGGGTACCCAGCTACACTCACATTCACACCCAGCGACACTCACATTCAGACACAGCTACACTCACATTCACTCACATTCACACCCAGCTACACTCACATTCACTCACATTCACACCCAGCGACACTCACATTCACACCCATCTAAACTCACATTCACTCACATTCACACCCAGCGACACTCACATTCACTCACATTCACACCCAGCGACACTCACATTCACTCACATTCACACCCATCTAAACTCACATTCACTCACATTCACACCCAGCGACACTCACATTCACTCACATTCACACCCAGCAACACTCACATTCACACCCAGCGACACTCTTATTCACACACAGCTACACTCATATTTACTCACATTCACACCCAGCTACACTCACATTCACTCACATTCACACCCAGCGACACTCACATTCACACACAGCTACACTCACATTCACTCACATTCACACCCAGCGACACTCACATTCACACCCAGCGACACTCACATTCACACACAGCTACACTCACATTTACTCACATTCACACCCAGCTACACTCACATTCACACCCAGCTACACTCACATTCACTCACATTCACACACAGCTACACTCACATTCACTCACATTCACACCCAGTGACACTCACATTCACTCACATTCACACCCAGCTACACTCACATTCACACCCAGCTACACTCACATTCACTCACATTCAAACACAGCTACACTCACATTCACTCACATTCACACCCAGCGACACTCACATTCACACACAGCTACACTCACATTTACTCACATTCACACCCAGCTACACTCACATTCACACCCAGCGACACTCACATTCACTCACATTCACACCCAGCAACACTCACATTCACACCCAGCGACACTCTTATTCACACACAGCTACACTCACATTCACTCACATTCACACCCAGCGACACTCACATTCACACACAGCTACACTCACATTCACTCACATTCACACCCAGCGACACTCACATTCACACCCAGCGACACTCACATTCACACACAGCTACACTCACATTCACTCACATTCACACCCAGCGACACTCACATTCACACCCAGCAACACTCACATTCACTCACATTCAAACACAGCTACACTCACATTCACACCCAGCGACACTCACATTCACTCACATTCACACCCAGCGACACTCACATTCACACACAGCTACACTCACATTTACTCACATTCACACCCAGCTACACTCACATTCACTCACATTCACACCCAGCGACACTCACATTCACACCCAGCTACACTCACATTCACTCACATTCACACCCAGTGACACTCACATTCACTCACATTCACACACAGCTACACTCACATTCACACCCAGCTACACTCACATTCACACCCAGTGACACTCACATTCACTCACATTCAAACACAGCTACACTCACATTCACACCCAGCGACACTCACATTCACACCCAGCTACACTCACATTCACAACCAGCTACACTCACATTCACTCACATTCAAACACAGCTACACTCACATTCACACCCAGCGACACTCACATTCACTCACATTCACACCCAGCTACACTCACATTCACACCCAGCTACACTCACATTCACTCACATTCACACCCAGCGACACTCACATTCACACCCAGCTACACTCATATTCACTCACATTCAAACACAGCTACACTCACATTCACTCACATTCACACCCAGCGACACTCACATTCACTCACATTCACACCCAGCTACACTCACATTCACTCACATTTAGACCTGTAGCAGAAGCTCTGGCCCTTTCCCAGCTTGCTCTTAAGCTGGATATTCACTCATGTAGTCTGGCTCAGTGCTTTGCTCATGGCTGCACCAGGCCTAACTGGGAAGTGAACCCAACACCTCTGAGTGTGAAGACCAGCTAGAACCACCATCACATTAACTTAGGGCTGCTGATGCAGGGGAATGAGATTGGTCCAGTGTGTAGGCTGCTTCTTTGGGCTCTTAACCATTGACCTTTGAATGAAGTACAATTCAGCAGAGTCTGTTTGCCCGTTGCTGGTCAGAAATGCGAGGGATAAATGCAAACTCCTGGATTTAGAGTCACAGCGACATTCACAGGCTCAGCCATACTTATGATCCATCAGGTGGGACAGCAGTCACTGAATTTTATTTACTGCTTTTGCTCACAGCTCACATAAGTGCCTTATTTGTGTTCCCCTGCAGTCTGACAGCCGCCCCACCGGCAGTGTTCTGCCCTTTCTCCATGACAGCGTGACCTTTGACCTCAACAGTGCCACGTCTCTGAAGTGTGTGACCTTCTGACTACCCATCTGACAGCAAGAGATAGAGTAGGTGTGTGTGTGTGTGTGTGTGAGTGCATGTGAGTGTGTGTGTGTGCGTGCGTGCTTACCTGTGTTTCATGCGCTGGTGCATGGTTCCATGCTGCACACACTGCTCCTCCATCTCCTCACAACGGCTGCGCAGTTTCTGCATGCTTTCCTGCAGCTGCTGCTTCTCTAGAGACAGCTGCTCCAGCTCTGCCCTGTGCGCGCACACACACACACACACACTCATCATTCCAGTTTCTATCTGACAGCGGGGTGACATAAGGACAATGTGTTTAAGGCAAGGTACATTAATGTGATTATGGAAATAAATGGAGACGATGGCAAATCCATCTTCATGGGTGCTCAAACCAGTACCCAGTCCAGGCAACGCTGGAATGACCTGCTGCCCACAGAAAGCTGCAGTAATCTGCTGAAAGGCCTGAGTAGCATTATCACACAGTGTTAGCCTAGCCTGCAGCTGCTGTTTGACCCATCTGGTTCCCTGCATGGAGGGACACAGCAGGCTAGTGGTGGAGGCAGCCATCGCACTGGAGCTCTGTGCACAGTGGCCCTGCCTTGGAAGCACGCACTCAGCACAGACCACTACAGAAGGTTCCAGAGCAAAAGGCGCTACTTGCCTGCTGCTTTCTGTCAGATCCTCCAGCTGACCCCCCAGACTGCGGCACTCTTCCTTCAGCCTACTGAGCAGAGAATTCTGGGAGCCAAGCAGAGCATCCAGCTCACTCACTGCAAAGGTACAACAAACAGAGGAACATTAGCGAACGCTGCTGTAACACTCATTACTGCAAAGCTACGACAAACAGAGGAGCATTAGCGAACGCTGCTGTAGCACTCATTACTGCAAAGGTATGAGACAGAGGAGCGTTAGCGAACGCTGCTGTAACACTCATTACTGCAAAGCTACGACAAACAGAGGAGTGTTAGCGAACGCTGCTGTAGCACTCATTACTGCAAAGGTATGAGACAGAGGAGCGTTAACGAACGCTGCTGTAGCACTCATTACTGCAAAGGTATGAGACAGAGGAGTGTTAGCGAACGCTGCTGTAGCACTCATTACTGCAAAGCTATGACAAACAGAGGAGCGTTAGCGAACGCTGCTGTAATACTCATTACTGCAAAGCTATGACAAACAGAGGAGCGTTAGCGAACGCTGCTGTAATACTCATTACTGCAAAGGTATGAGACAGAGGAGCGTTAGCGAACGCTGCTGTAGCACTCATTACTGCAAAAGTATGAGACAGAGGAGCGTTAGCGAACGCTGCTGTAGCACTCATTACTGCAAAAGTATGAGACAGGAGCGTTAGTGAACGCTGCTGTAGCACTCATGACTGCAAAAGTATGAGACAGAGGAGCGTTAGCGAAGGCTGCTGTAGCACTCATTACTGCAAAAGTATGAGACAGAGGAGCGTTAGCGAACGCTGCTGTAGCACTCATTACTGCAAAAGTATGAGACAGAGGAGCGTTAGCGAACGCTGCTGTAGCACTCATTACTGCAAAAGTATGAGACAGAGGAGCGTTAGCGAACGCTGCTGTAGCACTCATTACTGCAAAAGTATGAGACAGAGGAGCGTTAGCGAACGCTGCTGTAACACTCATTACTGCAAAAGTATGAGACAGAGGAGCGTTAGCGAACGCTGCTGTAGCACTCATGACTGCAAAAGTATGAGACAGAGGAGCGTTAGCGAACGCTGCTGTAGCACTCATGACTGCAAAGGTATGAGACAGAGGAGCGTTAGCGAACGCTAACATTCACGTTTCATACACCCTGCCCAGAGCTCTCCATGCTGAGGGCAGTCGCTCCCTTCAGACAGGCACTGCTGCCTTACAGTGAGATGGCACTGAAATAGCAGACTGGAGACACTCAGGCAGGGAGACTCGCTTGGCCTCGCTGGGGAAAACACGGGTGATGCAGCTGAAAAGCACAGACACTGCTCTCTGGAAGCCTGTCCTCAGCAGCTCCACACCTGCAGGTAAGTGAACCGATTATATGCTGATTTCATGGTCCTCTGGTCACCCAGGCGATATGTGATTGGTGCTTTGTGCTCCTCTGATAGGCTGGGTGAGATGTGATTGGTGCTTTGTGCTCCTCTGATAGGCTGGGTGAGATGTGATTGGTGCTGCTTTTGTGGGAGTGTTCCACCTGTGGCTGACACTGGCTCACAGTTTGGTGGGGAAAGATACAAGTAAACATTCTATTTACTCAAATAGTATATCACATGCTATACATTAATACTATATTAAATTACAATATTAAATTAATTTGTATCATTTATATTGCCATGCAAATTGCATGGTTTTGGATATGTATCTCCAGTAAGTGGCAGAAATGTACAGCATGACCTTTGCTTTGCAGAAACTCATCGCATGTTTGAAAATGAAATTCTCAAGTAAGTTCAGCAGTCCCCGTTTAGTACGGACTGTCTCCTGGCAGACACACGAAGATCGCTCCATTTCCAGCCCAAAGCACTGATGCTTTGTTCTCATCAGATGATATCCACCATTTCAAAGCCGCGCAGCTCTGCGCTTTCATTGCTGTTTCAAACGACGCAGTGTCTGTGGAGCATATGTCCTCTGCTGAAAACGCAGAGTCTAAAACGCACAGTTGCACCTGCTCTACCACACCGCACCGGCACAACACATGAAGGATTTCTTTTACTCATTTTAAAGTGCTCTTCAGATTCAGCTATCCTCTCAGAAAGGCCGGGCTCTCTTTGAGATGAGTGGAGAGAGATCTCTGGGTATTCTCTTAGATCTGGAGAGCTGCATATGTTATGAATGCGCTTTGCTTGACCTTCTGCACAATGGAAACACATGCGAAACAGAGGAACACAGAGACTGGCTGAAACAGAGGAACACAGAGACTGGCTGAAGCAGAGGAACACAGAGACTGGCTGAAGCAGAGGAACACAGAGACTGACTGAAGCAGAGGAACACAGAGACTGACTGAAGCAGAAGAACACAGAGACTGGCTGAAGCAGAGGAACACAGAGACAGGCTGAAGCAGGGGAACACAGAGACTGGCTGAAGCAGAAGAACACAGAGACTGACTGAAGCAGAGGAACACAGAGACTGACTGAAGCAGAGGAACACAGAGACTGAAGCATGTGCTAATCAAGCTGACCTGAGTGATCTTTCATTTTATGTCAGTTTCATGTCAATAACCACAAAAATTATGAATCTCTAGTTTGGTACAACTAAAAAGATCAGAGCATGAACTTTGTGAAAGTCAGACGTGGGGGTGAAGTACTGTATGCAGGTGTACTGTGTCATGTTGCACTGTGTCTACTTAAACAGAGCAAGGCCTAACCTGGTTAAAAACACCAGGTGGTGACAGCATAATAAACTAATTAAAAGTAAACCATTTTAACCTGAATCAAACTTGTTTTGTTTTGATATGACGATATGCGCGATGGGGTGTTAAGTTATACAAGTTTAATAAACAATATGCAGGCGAAAGAACAGAACGTAGCAGAGCCGGCCGGCGTTCCCTCTGTGAAATACATTATTATAACTGTACACCTTGGAGTTCATTATCCCGGTTACACCAAGGACACGAGCCAGATAAAGCATTCATTTAACATCACCTGTGCAGTGGCAATGAATGTTTCAAAATATACTAGCAGAGGAAAAGCATTTTTATTAATACATTTGTGTTACTTGGTTTGGAGTTGAAGTCTGTGTAGGATGCAATCCATGTATAGTCCCCTGCAACGTTATGTATGAAAAATGTCACACCACAGAGTTTGCGAGATGTAAATTGTTATGACTAAGAAATTTGCTGGATAGAATGGCTTTCTTAATTTACAGATTGCCTGATTTTGCACTTTGAAACAGTAAGCATGCTAATAATGCTTATAGCCTGGCTAACTTCATATTCCCAAACTGAATAAATACTGCACCTCTAACCACAAAAATATATTTTAGTAAAAACAACTTTCAAGATATACAAGCCTTTTTATCCACAGATTTAACATTATTTTCTGGTTTTACTAATTGTTATAACCTGTTGCCATGGTCACTCCAGACATGAATCCAGACCAGTACACACCCTCAACCAATCAGAAATGAGAATGCAACACACTTGTAGGATAAAGTGAAAAAATGTAATCTGTTCAGCAGAGTTGAAAAGTCAATCACTACTTGATCATGTGAAGCAAATCTTCACACTTCTTTCCTAAACGGTAACACCGAGCGCAACAGAAACACAGGGTCCTCCATCCTCGATGTTTGGTGGAAAATGAACAATGGTACGCCCACAAAATAAATAAATAAACCAGTAGATATTTCATGGTGCGAAAGGAAACAGAGTGAAAGTTGGGCTGGGACTGGAAAAGTTGCCCAAAGAATCTCAATTAGACTGCGAGCCTTTGAAAAGGCCGAGCATGTGTAGGCCACAAAGACGATGGATGAAAAGACAAACAAACTGGGAGTAAACACAAACGGGGAGAGAGAGAGAGAGAAAAAACCCTCATATCGTCTACAGGCGATTCTGTCTTAAACAACTACTAAAAGCTGGTGTGTTTAAAAGCGGGGGGGGAACTAATTAGCAGGAGAGAGTGGCCATTATGCGCTCAGAGAGGGAAGTGGTCTGCTGTATTAAAGGCCTAATTCCATAAGCCCGCTGCGCTTCCCGCAGAGCTTCTGATGCCATTTCTCTTTAGACAACATGTGTGCCGCGCAGCCCAGCCAAAAAGAGGCCCTTTGTTTTGCCTTCGCTTTGTTCTGGCAAATCGGCGCGCTTGACGTTGGTGTGAGGCGCAGGTAAATAGCGCGGGGGGTACAGATGGCGTGGCAGATGTGGAAGCAGTGCTCAGACAGTGGGCAGCGCTGGCCGCTCTCCCTTTTAAACGCTAACTAATACGAGCTGCAGAACCGCCACAGAGCCGAGCAGCTGCTCCCTTCGGCCAGCCAAAGGTTACAGGTGTTCCTGCTGCTGCAAGACAGGGCATGGAGAACATGCAGCCGGACACACACTCACACGCACACACTCACACACTCACACACACACACACACACACACACACACACACACACACACACACACACACACACACACACACACACACACACACACACACACACACACACACACACACACACTCACACACACACACACACACACACACACACACACACTCACACACACACACTCACACACGCACACACACACTCACACACACACACACTCACACACACACACACACACACACACACACACACACACGCACACACACACTCACACACACTCACACACACTCACACACACACACTCACACACGCACACACACACACACACACTTACACACACTCACACACGTGCACACACACACACTCACACACACACTCACACTCACACACACACACACACACACTCACACACACACACACACACACACTCACACACACACACACACACTCACACACGTGCACACACACTCACGCACACACACACACTCACACACGCACACACTCACATACACACACACATGCACACACACACGCACACTCACACACACACTCACATACATACACACACACACACGCACACACACACGTGCACACACACACACACACGCACACTCACATACACACACACACTCACACATACACACACACATGTGCACACACACACTCACATACACGCACACTCACACATGCACACTCACATGCAGACACACACACTCGCACACACTCACACACACACTCACACACGCGCACACACACGTGCACACACACTCACATACACACTCATACACACGCACACACACTCACATGCAGACACACACACTTACTCACACACACACTTACACACACACTCTCATGCACACTCACCGGTGCGTTGGTGTCTCTCCTCAGCCTGCTGCAGGCTCTGTATCAGCTCCCTCTCTCTGCTCTGGGCCTGCAGGGTCAACGCCTGTCCCTCTTCAGCGCATGAGCGTACCGCCACATCCCGCTCCTGCCTGCAGGAGGACAGCAGGGGTCACCACAGAGAGAGACATGCCCCTGCACCCCACCCAATAGAGACATGCCCCTGCACCCCTGGAGAGTGAGAGACACACCCCTGCACCCCCGAACAGAGTGTGACAGAGGGCAGGATCACCATGCCTGATAGAATGTGCAGTTTCCGCTGTTATTCTGATCGTAATTAACCATGAATGACAGAAACAGAGAGGTGAACATTTGAATGAAGCCACAGAGCTACATGACCTTTAAGCAGGGGTGCAGATGGCGGGGGGGACGGGGGGACGGGGGGGTGGGAGTGGTGGGTGGGGTATATTCTTTCCAGTTTCATAGGGACCCCCAGCCGTCCCCCCTACTTTTGAGAAGAATATATATTGTACAAGCTTAAAAGTTGAGACCTTTTCGCCGCTGCTTTAAGCTGTGCTTCTCTTTTACTACCATCATTCTCAATAGGAAAATCAACCACAATAGCTTACATCAATTGCCTGTGCTCTGCGTGAAAGTAAAAGACGAAATGAGAAAAAGAGAAACCCGGGGAAACGGCAGAGCTAGAGGTGCAGAGTTAGCGGTGCTGGAGCCATAGGGTCCCCCTGCCCCTGAACACAGGTGCCCTTCAGAGCTCCACTCAGATTAAATGTGAAAGTGAAAGAAAGAGGAGGGCAGAACCATGGCTCTGAGCTGGGGGGAAGTTTCTGTGCTAATTAACTCCCCAAACTTTCACTGTGAGCAGCACGTCTGGAGCTCCTTTCCAAAGTGACCGTCTCTCCAGACCGGCCGTCGTCTGGAGTGTGAAAGCAGCCGGAGAGCCCGGCAGAGACAGAGCCGCCCCCCGCTGTGCTGGAACAGCGGCCTAAAACACCGCCCCCCATCCGCCATCCGCCATCCACCATCAGCCGTCGCCACGGCGCCCAGCATGCGTCCCACAGCCCCGGCTCCATGCCGCGCCTGTCCAGGGGGCCACAGCCTGGCGCCCCGCTCTCCCACCAATTACAGCGATACCCCAGCCAGGGAGGGGCCTCGCACAGCCAGAGCCGTCCGGGGGACTGCCTGACTCAGACCAGCCCTATAAATAAACTCAATGCACTTTAGCACTTTTAAACATTTACATTTATTTCTTTATTTTACAAAACTCTTATCATCACAGTGACTAATCTGTGATCACAGGGAGCCAGTTTAGAGGTCTTCTTGGATGTATTCTGGCGATGCACAGGGAGTGAAGGTCCAACTGTGCTCAGATGCCGTGTGTAGGAAGAGGAGAAAATACAATAAGACAAAAAATATTTACAAAAAATAAAACACAACTCAGGACTCTGTAGCTACTCCAACCAGCAGATCAGCAATCCTGTACTGAGATTTGATAGTGCTGTATAACGCATATACTGCATCTTAACAGCATAGTGACACCAGTGGACTGTGGGCATGCTATGCTAAGCTAAGCTAAGCAGCTGTTTCACCCCTGTGTCACAGAGCATGCTCAGTGAGGGCTTATGGTCCTGCTGCAGCCTGCCCTCCACTCCAGCTCCCTGCCCTTGCTGCAGGTGAGCTGAGTCAAACGGCCTTCAAGGGCAAAGCACTGATCTCCATCTTATCCTGCACGCTGCCCTAAGCGTTCACTCAGCCCGTTCACCTAGCCCAACGCAGAGGGAGAGGGTAAGGAGGAGAGAGTCTTTCACACTAAACTGCAGTTTAATGGAGCTACACTTGCCTCCACGCGCACAGCGAGACTGCGTTCGTTTCCTGAGCGATGGCACCGCGGCCAGGCCCAACCTGCAGCTTCCCGGCATGTGCTGAAGGTTAAGGGGGGTCAGCTGGTCCGGCAGGGGTCTGTAATGCGTCCGTAATGCGTCCGCACGTGTAATGAGTTTAGGGGAGCAGGGCAGGCGGCTGGGCGCTGGGCAGGGGTGGAGCGCTGCCTAAGTGGGCTCTATTCAATCTGCTGCCTATTCCATTTACAGCAGCTCAGGCCGCTCATGCGCGGAGTTAGCGGCACCCCGTGGCGTGCCACCGGCCGCCGCCAAAAACCACCAAATGCTGCCGTACTCAAACGCGCACAATGCGTCGGAGGACTGGCCTGTGTCTGCCTACCGTTTGAGAGAGTGAAGCTTTCAGCAGAATCTTTGCACTTTAATACGGACAGAGCGCGAGCGTCTCAGTGCCGTACGTGAGGAACGCTCTCCATCCCTGTCATCACACCTCTCTGTAACTGCTCCCCTGTGCAGACTGCCTCTGATCGTCCCTGTTATAAAACACACAAGCTCCCACATACTGACTATTATATCGAAAAATGTAACATTGCACCATATAAACAACTTAAAATGGACTCTAGCAACGTTATGTTAAAGCAAGACTCCTTTGAAATTTTATATTAATTAAACACAGAATATATCTGCAAATACAGGCTGTGTAAAGTGGGATGGCAAATAGAGCAGTGCTCTAAAACCCAGCCCTGACACAGAGCAGCGCTCCTGTAACCCAGCCGTGAAACAGAGTAGTGCTCTATAACCCAGCCCTTGAAGCAGAGCAGCGCTCCTGTAACCCAGCCCATGAAGCAGAGCAATGCTCCTGTAGCCCAGCCGTGAAACAGATCAGTGCTCCTGTAACCCAGCCCATGAAGCAGAGCAGTGCTCCTGTAGCCCAGCCCTGAAAGAGAGCAGTGCTCCTATAACCCAGCCGTGAAACAGAGCAGTGCTCCTGTAGCCCAGCCCTGAAACAGAGCAGTGCTCCTATAACCCAGCCCTGAAACACAGCAGTGCTCTATAACCCAGCCCATGAAACACAGCAGTGCTCTATAACCCAGCCGTGAAACAGAGCAGTGCTCCTGTAGCCCAGCCCTGAAACAGAGCAGTGCTCTATAACCCAGCCCATGAAACAGAGCAGTGCTCCTATAACACAGCCCTGACACAGAGCAGTGCTGTATAACCCAGCCGTGAAATAGAGCAGTGCTCCTATAACCCAGCCCAGAAACAGAGCAATGCTGTATAACCCAGCCCAGAAACAGAGCAATGCTGTATAACCCAGCCCAGAAACAGAGCAATGCTGTATAACCCAGCCCAGAAACAGAGCAGTGCTCCAAACACACAGTTTCCATTGCCTCTGAACTCTACCAGCGTGTGGGTCACAGAATTCCATCTTGTGTAGAGAGATAAATATAACCAAAAGAAGAGAAAGAGCACAGCACAAGATCTCAATACTAAATTCACAAAGAAATCAATTCCCAAAAACAGCATTACTAATTACTAATCCATATGTGGAAAACATGTTTCCTGATTTTCACAAGGTTCCCAGTTCAAAGTGGTTTTCAGGTCTATAAATGCAAAATCACAAATCTCCACTGCCAGCACAATATAAGGTCCACATTTCAGAGCAGGTCTGACATTGTGTGTGTATGTGTGTGCATACGCGAATGTGTGTGTGTGTGTGTGTGCGTGGTAGAGCAGTTCTGATATTGTATTTGTGTGTGTGTGTCTTTGTGGTAGAACAGGTCTGATATTGTGTGTGTGTGTGTGTGTGTGTGTGGGGTAGAGCAGGCCTGATATAGTGTGTGTGTGTGTGTACAGAATAGAGCGCAGTGCAGTAGTGCACTCTGGGATATTTTCACACTGTGTATGAGCAGAGTGTGCGTTGGACTCCTCTCTCCCCTGGTGTCCCCAGTGAGTATGTACCCCTGCACCCCTCCTCTGTAAAGAGGAGTAAAAACGCTCGCTCCCTCTCCCTCTCCCTCCTGGCGGTATGGCTGTGCTTTCTGCATTATTTACCCTCTGTCCTGCAAGCACTTATCCCTCCGTCCTATTGCTTTTCAGGATTTCTGCTCCGTCCCCCTGTCTCTCCCCCTCCCTCCCTCCCTCCTCCCTCCCTCCCTCCCTTTTTCCTTTAACTAAACTGGCTCTGGCTCCCTCCATCTGGTCTCTCTTCCTTCAGCGGCCCTGCACCTGTTCACACCTCCTCTCCTGTTGGCCAGATCTGAGCAGCTCTTCTGCTGCCAGGGCTGTTCTGGCTCCCGCAACCTCTCTGTCATTCAATCCATCTGTCAGAAGTGAACTTTGTTTACCGCCAGCTTCTGCTTTCTTCTTCAAGAAACGCAACCCCCTCAAGGTCAGCAACAGAACCAACTGCTGCCGCCACCAATTTAGACCCCCCCCACAGAAATAACCTCCCCCGCCCCCGGCACCAGCACACATTCTCTCGCACAAAAACAGTCACTCAGAAAAAGAAAGTTTTCTCCCCCTCCTCTTTTTTCTAACTTTAACACAATTCTGAGTTTGGGCGCAGGCACACGCTCCCTCCTTTCCCTGGCAGTGCCGCCGTCTTTTAATTGACATCTGCAGTCTCGCATAAATGAAGTCGGCACAGTCTTGATGTCAGCAACCGCATTTTCGCACGCTGAAATCTATAATTTGCATTCAATTATTACTGATGTCTACGTGAAATATTAATTTATTTACTCATTTATCATACTTTTTTATTTTTTTACCTTTTTAAAATTAATTTGGGAAATTGCAAATGTAATTGTAAATATCACCTTAGCATCTGCCATTAATTTAATGGATTAGATGAATTACATCAGTTAAAAATAAATGACAGTAACCATATTCTTAATAATTATACTACTAGTAACCAGACCTTTACTCCTCTTGCATTATACATCACTTTACCCTTTTTGGTCTGTTTGAATTAGCAGTAGCATAGCCATGTTAAAAGTTAGCATAACTCCCAATGCATGGCAATTAGTGTAGGTCCCACTGGATTTGGATTAGCGTTTAGCATAGCTCCCCATGTGTTGTGAATAGCAGTTAGTGTAGTTCTCCCAGTGTTGTGACTGGCAGGTAGCATAACTTCCCATGCACTGTGAAAGGCTGGTAGCACAGCTTCCTATGCGTTGGGAATGCTGGTTAGCATAGAGTGAATGGCAGTTAGCGTAGCTGTCTGCGCGTTGGTAATGGAGGTTAGCATAGCCCCATATTTGTTCGGAATGGAGGTTAGTATAGTTTCCTATGCTTTGTGAGTGGCAGTTAGTGTAGCTGCTTATGTGGATAGAGGTTAGCATGGCTCCCAGGGTACAGCTGCCTGTGTTGCCACTTGAAGCATGACTCACACCTGGTGCAGGTGAGGCCTGAACCACACTCTCTCTGCTGGTGGCCAGTGGCAGAGCTGCCCTCCGAGCCATGGGAGGCTTCACCCCCACCCCTCCCCCCATGCCCACTGCACCAACACTGTCAAGCCCAGCCGCGCCACTGTCCCTCCCCACCTCTCTGTGACACACAGTCACTACCACAGTCTCAGGCCACTGCTGTGGACGGACAGACAAACTGGCACACAGACATACAGGAGTAGTAATTCACGCAGTGTTGTGGACAGACAGACAGACAGACAGGAGCAGTAAGTAGTGCAGAGTCCCAGGGCAGTGTTGTGGACAGACAGATGGACAAACAGAAGCGGTAACTAGGGCAGCGTCTCTGGGCAGTGTTGGCCTGGGTGAGAACAGTTGCACCCGACAGATTTGTCTGGGTTGTGCCTCAGGACACGACAGCACGTTGTGTGCAAGAGCACCATGTTCCTCTGCCCACCCTGGGAGAAACACAGTACCCAGAGCCTGCAGCGGCCTGAGCCTGGAAACAATCACACACACACACACACACACACACACACTCTCTCTCTCTCTCTCTCTCATGCGCATACACACACACTCTTACAAACACACATACATACACACTCTCTAACAAACACACACACACACACTCAAACACACATACACACACATTCTCTAACAAACACACACACACACTCAAACACACATACACACACACTCTAACACACACACACACACACAAGCTCTCTCTCTTTCTCATGCACATACACACACACTCTTACAAACACACACACACACACACTCAAACACACACACACACACACTCAAACACACACACACACACACACACACTCTCTAACAAACACACACACACATACATACACACACTCACAGTGAGACATACTTCAGGTCCACACTTCCTTCCTGACTCCTAGCACACTGAGGGACAGTGGAGAATCCTGTTATTCCCCCAGGCTGCCCGTCACCTGTCCTTCCCCAGGACGGATGCTCGTGGTCCAGGGAAAAACGCTGAAATAGGAGTCTAAATATTACCTGCTTTTATCATAGTTTTAGCTCAAAGGAAACTGTGCACTAAATGGAATCACGGATACAGTAACTTAAAATACAATCAAAATATGATCAAAACACCAATTACAATCTGTATGTGGTTTATACAGTCTCCAAACCTGTATTTACTCTTTACCATGTTATATATCCAAAGCACATGTGAGAGAGAGCAGGAGGGAAAGAGGAACAGAGACAGAGTCAGAGTCAAAAGCATGATTCAAACGTATTCAAACAGATTTAGCTCCTACAGCACCAAGAGCTGCTGTGACCTCAGTCAGAGAAGCCAGTTCAGTCTCATCTCCGTCTGCAGGATGTTCCGTTCACAGGGGTCAGGGGTCATACATGCCTTCATGTCCCTCTCTGTCCGAGTGGGGACCTCAGACTGTACTGTCCGCGTCTCTTTTGCACGACAGTATTACTGACCGACACTATTATGATATGTCAGTGTGCCCCTAACAGAGCATGGATTGGATTAGGAAATGTGTTAATGTCTTGCATCACACCATATATTAGCAATTCCCAGAGGCACTGTGGGTTTTGAAGTCTTCCTGTAAATGCTGCAGTTTAAACCCAAGGACACTGTCTGAGGAGATCATGCATGGTCTGAGTACAGTGAGGGTAAGAAACGCACTCTGCAATACACTGAACACAGTGAGGGTAAGAAACGCACTCTGCAACACACTGAACACACTGAGGGTAAAAAACGCACTCTGCAATACACTGAGCGCAGTGAGGGTAAGAGACACACTCTGCAATACACTGAGCACAGTGAGGATAGGAAACACACTCTGCAATACACTGAACACAGTCAGGGTAAGAAGCGCACTCTTCAACACACTGAACACAGTGAGGGTAAGAAACGCACTCTGCAATACACTGAACACAGTGAGGATAAGCAACACACTCTGCAACACACTGAGAACAGTAGGGTAAGACACACACACACACTGAGCAGAGTAAGGGTAAGACACACACACACACACACACACACACACTAAAACACACTGAGCAGAGTGAGGGTAAGACACACACACACTACAACACACTGAGCAGAGTGAGGGTAAGACACACACACACACACTACAACACTGAGCAGAGTGAGGGTAAGACACACACTGCACACTGAGGCTTGCCAACAGCTCATCTATACTTTTCACCCTTCCCTTCACTTTCTAATTCATGCACTCATGCCTAAATCTAAAGCAGTGGGACCTACATGTGGAGCAGCAGTTGAAGTATCATTTTGTAAAGTACTATAACATTTGTATCTGGAGTAGTGGGTAAAACCTTAAGTACTGTGATATATGTATGTTTTAATTATGCCGATAATCTCTCTCTCTAATTTTCAGAATCGGTCACAGGAAATCCTGGTTCAACAGGACTAGAGGAATGTCTCATGCAGACACACAGAGGAATATAGAGGGAAGCAGGTCAGTGTTTCTAAACAGTGTTGACAGCCAGCTCTCAGCTAAACTTACAGCACGCTTTTAAATGCATCTTATTCAGCCATACAAAACAGACAATGTAATGAGTGAGCAAATACTGTAATGTCAACAGCTTCTCACTAGTTCAGTGGGCTGTACACTAATAATACAGTGCTGGGGTGGGAGAGTGATTCCCCTGCCAGGGTGATGGAATATGTGCTGCAAGGTGCAGTTAGAAATCACACATATTCTCAGACAGATCAGACGATGCCACGTCTGTGTGGGAGAAAAGCAGAAACACTCAATGTAGGCAAGATACCTTCTTCAATGGTGTCTTTTTTCTTTTTTTAACACAGAGATGAGATGAATATTTAACTGGCTGGCAGTGGCTCTTTTTCCTTTGAGCGATGGAAACTTCGCATATTCATGGGTTAGCATTAACCAGCTCCTTAATTACCAGCTGAGTCCAGTGCTGTGTTAGCATTAACCGGCAATTTAATTATCATCTAGGTCCGGTTCTGTGGTAGCATTAACCAGCAATTTAATTAGCATCTAGGTCTGGTTCTTTGGTAGCATTAACCGGCAATATAATTAGCATCTAGGTCTGGTTCTTTGGTAGCATTAACCGGCAATTTAATTAGCATCTACGTCTGGTTCTTTGGTAGCATTAACCGGCAATATAATTAGCATCTAGGTCTGGTTCTTTGGTAGCATTAACCGGCAATTTAATTAGCATATAGGTCCGGTTCTGTGGTAGCATTAACCAGCAATTGAATTAGCATCTAGGTCTGGTTCTGTGGTAGCATTAACCGGCAATTTAATTAGCATCTAGGTCCGGTTCTGTGGTAGCATTAACCAGCAATTGAATTAGCATCTAGGTCCGGTTCTGTGGTAGCATTAACCAGCAATTGAATTAGCATCTAGGTCTGGTTCTGTGGTAGCATTAACCAGCAATTGAATTAGCATCTAGGTCCAGTTCTGTGGTAGCATTAACCAGTTTTTTATCCAGAGTGCATTTGTTAGGCAGCCTCCTCCCGGCACAGCCTGGTTCTCACACTCCTATGTGGGGTGCATGAGCGGCAGAGTGAGCTCAGAGAGGCAGCAGCAGGTTTAAACCACGCTGCTAGGGCAATCTGCTCCACTCCACCGAGGGCAACTGCCATCCTTCCCTCTCTCTCTGAGCCTACGGGGGTGCTGTCTGCTCCAGCACCCTGAGAAACAGATAGAAGTGTCTGTATATATGTGATGAGCTGCAGACATACACTGTAAATAGCATTTGGAAAAAGATCTAAATGAAACACAATCTTCCGTTATACCTGTGTTGACATTCACAGCACTGTGCCGGCTCTATCTTTGCCACAGCACACAGTTTAGACGGGGTCAGAAGGGGCCTTCTCGAAGGGTTAGTTTTACTTGGACTGTTTTATGCAGCAATTTTTGTCATGCTAACCCAGCTGTGGGTCATATGAGGAGAGATTCAAGTGAGAGAGCAGGTCTGTGTCGCTTCTGCTGCTCTGTGCTGTTCCTGCCTTTCTGTGGTGTTCCTGCCTCTGTGCTGTTCCTATAGCTCTGTGCTGTTCCTGCCTTTCTGTGCTGCTCCTGCTGCTCTGTGCTGGTTCCGCAGCTCTGTGCCGTTACTACAGCGATGTGCTATTCCTGCTGCTCTGTTCTGTTCCTATAGCTTTGTGCTTTTCCTGCCACTCTGCTGTTTCCGCAGCTCTGTGCTGTTCCTTCCTCTCTGTGCTGTTCCTGCTGCTCTGTGCTATTCCTGCCTTTCTGTGCTGTTCCTGCTGCTCTGTGCTGATTCCGCAGCTCTGTGCTGTTACTATAGCGATGTGCTATTCTTGCTGCTCTGTACTGTTCCTATAGCTTTGTGCTGTTCCTGCCATTCTGTGCTGTTTCCGCAGCTCTATGCTGTATCCACGTACATTTGTATAAACACTCTACAGGGCACTCACTCAGGGCTTTTGCTGATGCAGTAGCCCTCTGTAAGGAAGCAGTGAAAATGAAGGCCTACAGCCTCCAACTAAGATTCAATCCAAAAATTAGTTAAAAATAACAGTCCTGCTCACAAAGGGGACCTGCACTGCCCACCTTTGTGGACAGCAGTGATACGGTGCAGTTGCGTGAAAATACCCCAGACCAGGGCAGGTGCCCCTGAGGCCTGTGTGTTACCATGAAGCAGTTCATCTCTCAATGCGGCTCACCTCAGTAAAGAAGCATGAGAAAAATAAACGCAGGTTTGGAGGAAAGAGGGCGAGCAGGGAGAAGAGAGTGAGTGAGTGAGAGGAGGGTTTGGGGCATGGGGCTCAGGCCGGTGGCAGAGGGCCCCTCGGTAGAGGGGGTGGCAGCGTGCAAGGTCTCGCACCGGGCCAATGGGCACACCGCTGTCAGCCTCTCGCTGCGCTGCGGTTTCCCCGCCCACACCCCCCCCCCCCTCGCCTGGCCGCCGGCCCTCCCAGCTGCCCGATCCGTTACTGTCTGATTAGTTCTGCTAAACAGCCCCTCCCCCGCCAGCTTCGCCTGCCATCTGCTCCCCACAACATGGCTGCCACCCAGCTCCCGCTCCCACCCTCCTGCCATGGAGCTGCAGCACTCCTGTCCTGTGCTCACACCCCAACACTGCTGCTGCTCTAACACCCCAACACTGCTACTCTAACACCCCAACACTGCTGCTGCTCTAACACCCCAACACTGCTGCTGCTCTAACACCCCAACACTGCTACTCTACCACCCCAACACTGCTGCTGCTCTAACACCCCAACACTGCTGCTGCTCTAACACCCCAACACTGCTGCTACTCTAACACCCCAACACTGCTACTCTACCACCCCAACACTGCTGCTGCTCTAACACCCCAACACTGCTACTCTACCACCCCAACACTGCTGCTGCTCTAACACCCCAACACTGCTACTCTACCACCCCAACACTGCTGCTGCTCTAACACCCCAACACTGCTACTCTACCACCCCAACACTGCTGCTGCTCTAACACCCCAACACTGCTACTCTACCACCCCAACACTGCTGCTGCTCTAACACCCCAACACTGCTGCTGCTCTAACACCCCAACACTGCTACTCTACCACCCCAACACTGCTACTCTACCACCCCAACACTGCTGCTGCTCTAACACCCCAACACTGCTACTCTACCACCCCAACACTGCTGCTGCTCTAACACCCCAACACTGCTACTCTACCACCCCAACACTGCTGCTGCTCTAACACCCCAACACTGCTACTCTACCACCCCAACACTGCTGCTGCTCTAACACCCCAACACTGCTACTCTACCACCCCAACACTGCTGCTGCTCTAACACCCCAACACTGCTGCTGCTCTAACACCCCAACACTGCTACTCTAACACCCCAACACTGCTGCTGCTCTAACACCCCAACACTGCTGCTGCTCTATCACCCCAACACTGCTACTCTACCACCCCAACACTGCTACTACTCTAACACCCCAACACTGCTACTGCTCTAACACCCCAACACTGCTGCTGCTCTATCACCCCAACACTGCTGCTACTCTAACACCCCAACACCGCTACTCTAACACCCCAACACTGCTACTCTAACACCCCAACACTGCTGCTACTCTAACACCCCAACACTGCTACTCTAACACCCCAACACTGCTGCTGCTCTAACACCCCAACACTGCTGCTGCTCTAACACCCCAACACTGCTGCTACTCTAACACCCCAACACCGCTACTCTAACACCCCAACACTGCTACTCTAACACCCCAACACTGCTGTTACTCTAACACCCCAACACTGCTGCTACTCTAACACCCCAACACTGCTGTTCTAGCACCCCAATAATGCAGCCGCCCCGCGCACTGCTGTTCTAGCACCCCAATACTGCAGCCGCCCTGCGCACTGCTGTTCTAGCACCCCAATAATGCAGCCGCCCCGCGCACTGCTGTTCTAGCACCCCAATACTGCAGCCGCCCCACACATTGCTGCTGTTCTAGCACCCCAATACTGCAACCGCCCCACACACTGCTGTTCTAGCACCCCAATACTGCAGCCGCCCCACACACTGCTGCTGTTCTAGCACCCCAATACTACAGCCGCCCCACACACTGCTGTTCTAGCATCCCAATACTGCAGCCGCCCCACACACTGCTGTTCTAGCACCCCAATACTGCAGCCGCCCCACACACTGCTGCTGTTCTAGCACCCCAATACTACAGCCGCCCCACACACTGCTGTTCTAGCATCCCAATACTGCAGCCGCCCCACATGCTGTTCTAGCTACTGCAGCCGCGCCGCGCACTGCTGTTCTAGCACCCCAATACTGCAGCCGCCCCACACACTGCTGTTCTAGCACCCCAATACTGCAGCCGCCCCACACACTGCTGCTAGCACCCCAATACTGCAGCCGCCCCACACACTGCTGCTGTTCTAGCACCCCAATACTACAGCCGCCCCACACACTGCTGTTCTAGCACCCCAATACTGCAGCCGCCCCGCACACTGATCCCTCTTGGTGCTAGCACACTGCCCCGCTCTGCTCCCTCTCGGTGTACCAGCACACGTTGCCCCTGCATTCGCACGAGCGTGAACAGGACCCCAATATGGCTGCTCTGAGGGGTTCCTCCCTCTCGGCTGTGCTCTGATTGGACAGCCGCCTCCTGCTGGCTCTCAGCAGTTCTGTTGCACGCAGATCGCACTCACTAACCTGCCTCTGGCACAGACCTGCATCTGCTGTCGGTTTCACCCGTTCGCCCCCAATCCCGAGTGGGGGGGCCGCAGTGTGAGGGGAAGCAGAGTTCACACAAAGCCAGTCCTGCCTGTCAGTGACTTTGTGCTGCGTTTCATTGGGGTTTGTTTGATTTGATTTTGCCGTTTGTGTGAACAGACGGGAGAGACGCTGGGCTCAGTCCCTCACAGGGCTACAGGTGCCTGTGTCACTTCCTGCCGCTCATGTCCACATTAAACTGCAGGTCAAACATACACAGGGACGTATACATGTCATGTATGTAAAATCAGATGTCTGAAAGTGAAACACATGCAACCACACACAGAGGAGGTGCTCTTCTGACCAATTCATACACTGTTCAAATCTCCCTAATATAAACACCACAGTACTATGAGTCTATACAACAATAATGCACAACAAAACACACAACCCTTAGCCTGGGTGGAATGACGGCGCGTGCCCATCAGTGTATACTCCTCACCTCTTTGTGTTCTGATGCAGCATGGCAATGTGACCCGCAGGCAGGGAAAGCTAGTGTGCAGTCCAAATGTAATGAGGAACGTTAAGTCTCAGACTCACAGCGCAGTCTGTGCAGCTGTTTGGCTATGGTGTGGTAAAGACACAAACCTGCGTCTGCGCAGAGGGGCACAGTGTCTGCGCAGGGTTGCACAGCAGAGATGCAGCTCTAACACACTGGGCTGAATGTGCTGAGACTGTCACACTGTTACAGCCTCTCTATATTCAGCAATGTGACACAGGCAGAATTTTATTTTCAGCCAAGAATGTTTCATTACTAAACTCAATTTTTCTTTGCTAACAGGTGATAAAATAGTCATTGAAATGTAACTGGACATTTACTGGTTCCTGCCCTCTTCCCTGTAGCTCAGTGTTTTACGCGTGTTGTCGGGAGGGTGTGTGAGAAAAGGCTGTCGCAGAGTGAGCTCCGATCAGAGCAGTTTTGGGCGCACGGGCGAGCGCGAGCGTGAACGCTGAGGTCAGTCATCTTTTACAATGCTGACAGCCATCGCCGCCTGCTCGCTCTGATCCTCTTTGACGCAGGACGAGATGTGAGATCTGGAACAGCACAAGAGTTCCTCTCTTTTTCAAACCACAAAAGCAGCAAACAGGCTGAAATGTGCGGGGGACTGCAGCCAGCGAGAGCGCACAGCTTGGTTTTTTGGTCGCGTTTTTGTTGCGTGTTTTGGGGGCGTGGGGGGATCGGCTCAGCCTGGGGTAGGCTTGCCAGTGACAGCAATCGGCTGGGGGGGGTTAAATAAAAAAGGCACACAAACAAACAAACAAACAAACAGACAAACAGAGTAAAGCTGAGGCTGAAAGCCGTGGAAAAGGAGGGAACAGAGTGGCGGGATTATGGGAAATCCACCGTTGCCCAGCGCACAGCTGGCTGATGATCCATCGCTGGAGCCTGTTTCACGCCATCCGGCCCGGGGGGTGGGGGGGGGGGGCACAAAGGAAACTGCTGCACGTCCCCATTTTCAAAGTGGCTGTGATCAGTCAGTCAGTGACACTAAAGAGGCCGAGTGAGAGATGGATTTTGAGGCCGGGTTCCGGGCCTTCCCAGAATTCCTGTAGATGGGGGTGGAGTCAGGCCCTGTGGCAGCTGCTCTGACACACTTCTTGTGAGAGAAGCAGGAACTGGCTGCCACTACGCATGGGAAACACAGATCAAACTTTCACACAGTTTGGTACAGGGGTCACTGTGAGGACACCCCCACCTGTCAGGCCTAACTATGACATCATCATTACCTGACTAACTTCTCCCTGTGGTGTAACTTCCAGAGATGTGCTTTGCTAAAAAAAACCCAGACCAGATACTGCTTCTGGAAAATTCCTCAACAGCTTGGGTGCGTGAAAGGACAATCACAACAATAAGAATCACCGGTTTGTTTGCAGGTGAAGGAATGGTGGCTGTATGGCACTGGGTGCTAGCAAAGATTCAGCCCATATCGTAAGCCCTGCCGATTTTACTCAGAGATCGCTAGCAGCTTTTGATGGAGATGTAGTTTAAAAATATGGTTTAAATGGCAAGATAGCTTTGGCTTGAACTGAAAGCATCACTGAATCTGCATAACTAGCTAGATTACGTGGCTAACTGGCTGCTAGTTACTGTCATATATAATGTAAGAAGTTAGGAGCTGTGTGAAAGTACCTGGTTAACAGCCCGCATAAAACATTACAGTAAATGTTGCTGTCATTGACACTGTCATTAAAAACGTGTTTCAAGATTCAAGCTGTACTTTCTGTTGTGAACATCACAAATTTACCTAAATACCCTTTGTAATCTGATGACAATTGAGAGGAGTTACAAGTCTTTTATCTTTCTAAAATGTTAATATTTGTGTTAAATTTTCACAACTAAAACATTAGTTATTAATGCACACGACACAGGCAGCTCTGCCCTAAAGAATCTTATTTCCTGTCTGTTAGCTCTTCTTCTGTGCTAGTGTGTGTGACAGGGCACCGCACAGCCATGTACTCTGTCTTGTTGTATCGAATCTTTGGTGTTTTCTGGCCATGATCATTTTATTTGATAATGTCTGTATGCATAGGGTATACAGCAGCGCAGTTTTCTTTGGTGAAGGGAAAGCTGCTTACTGAAGCACACATGTGGCATTCTGCAGGATGGAGTGCACAGCACCTAACTGCTTCCCAGCCTGCCAGTGGGTGGGAGTGAATGTACCGCCAGCTTGTGTGCCAGTGCACGGCATTGTGGGAAACGGCAGGCAGGTCTAAGTATAAGCACACTCAGCAGGGGGAGAAGAGTGGGCTCTTCATCGTGACTGGCGACAGCAGCGCGGTCGGCCCAAAGGAAAGTCAATCCATTATCAGAGAGAGCTCTGCTGGGTTAAACTGGGCAGCCCTGATACTGCTGGGTTAAACTGGGTCACCCTGATACTGTTGTGTTAAACTGGGCAGCCCTGATACTGCTGGGTTAAACTGGACAGCCCTGATACTGCTGGGTTAAACTGGGCAGCCCTGATACTGCTGGGTTAAACTAGGCAGCCCTGATACTGTTGGGTTAAGCTGGGCAGCCCTGATACTGCTGGGTTAAACTGGGCAGCCCTGATACTGCTGGGTATAACTGGGCAACCCTGATACTGTTGGGTTAATCTGAGCAGCCCTGATACTGCTGGGTATAACTGGGCAACCCTGATACTGCTGGGTTAATCTGAGCAGCCCTGATACTGCTGGGCAGCACTTAAGTGGAAATGACCTTATACTCAGGTTCAAAACTGATTTGCCAGATTTGGGAGAGACACTGGTGTCAGTATAAAAATACAGCAGAGCAGCGGTAGACCGGGAGAGGGTCATGTGATTTATGTTGATATGATATGTTTTAGTGATATGTTGACGTGGATGCAGAGGAACAGAGTTTGCCAACATGCTGAATAATAAAAAATCTGACAATAATTAACATGTTTGTTATATTGTAGTGATTGACACAAGTTCTACACCTGCTCCTATAAAAAAAGGGTTATATTGCAGCACAATTTCTGAGAAGAAACTCAGTGATAATTATGATAGTATATTATTAAGATAGTCAGTGAGTTAGGCATTCAACCATAATGACAGATTAGGGACCAAGCATTCAAAATCTCAGCTTTTCTGGTTGCTAAGTGCTTGCATGGTAACAAAATAATTAGGGAGCATTTCGTTAGTGTTAACAAATGTAACAGTACAATCTATAATCTATAATATAATCTATACACACAACCTCCCTTCATCACAAGGGTAATCAAATGCAACTGCTAAATGTTCAATTTTTGTGCAGCACATAA
This sequence comes from Albula glossodonta, assembly GCA_019788955.1. Classification (NCBI taxonomy): domain Eukaryota; kingdom Metazoa; phylum Chordata; class Actinopteri; order Albuliformes; family Albulidae; genus Albula; species Albula glossodonta. The sequence goes on from JAFBMS010000160.1 coordinate 499,868, forward strand.
TCATATTAAAGAAAGAATGAATGAATGCATGAAAACAGAAGGCGAGAGAGAAAAAGAGAGAAGGACAAGAGCTTTCAGGGGCCTCTGAGTTTTTTACACGTGGCTGAGGTTTATGCAGATAACATCAGGTGGGTGCAGCGCTGCTGTCTGAGCCGTGCGCACGTTAGCGCAGCACTGCCCTCCTCTCTTTACTGTCTCTGTGCAGGTGCTGCTGTCTGAGCCGTGTGCGCGTTAGCGCAACAATGCCCTCCTCTCTTTACTGTCTCTGTGCAGGTGCTGCTGTCTGAGCCGTGTGCGCGTTAGCGCAACAATGCCCCCCTCTCTTTACTGTCTCTGTGCAGGCGCTGCTGTCTGAGTCGTGCGCACGTTAGCGCAGCACTGCCCTCCTCTCTTTACTGTCTCTGTGCAGGCGCTGCTGTCTGAGCCGTGTGCGCGTTAGCGCAACAATGCCCTCCTCTCTTTACTGTCTCTGTGCAGGCGCTGCTGTCTGAGCCGTGTGCGCATTAGCGCAACAATGCCCTCCTCTCTTTACTGTCTCTGTGCAGGCGCTGCTGTCTGAGCTGTGCGCGCGTTAGCGCAGCACTGCCCTCCTCTCTTTACTGTCTCTGTGCAGGCGCTGCTGTCTGAGCCGTGCGCGCGTCAGCGCAACAATGCCCTCCTCTCTTTACCGTCTCTGTGCAGCTCAAAAACCGAACAATCTGTGCGGCCCCTAAACCCCTCTGCAGTGGCTATGGTTATGTCTTATGGTTGTGCTTCTTCAATCATGAATTATTAGTAGAACTAGTTTGCCAAATAAAGGGAGAGAGGGGAGATGAAGTAAGTCAGTGTTTGAATTGGAAGGTTCGTTCTGTAGTCTTAAAGGGGTTATGCAAGAAACTCTGTGATAGATATTTAGCCAGTGTAAAAGAACAGATTTTCAGATGTTCTTTATGTCCTTTAAACATGCATGAGAAACACTAAGAGAACTCACATCTTAGAGTAACTGCTGCCTTCACACTCACTGCTAACACAGGCTTCTGACCTTCCAGAAGCTTCCAGACAATGGAAAGACAGGGATCCATATGCAGGAATTTATTTATACACAAATTAGAAGGTGTGAATCAATCTGACCATCAGCTCTAGGTAGTTACGTGTAAAATATATGCCACCGCTCTGAGGATAACACCCACACGCATACATATATGCACTCACACATACATGCACATGCGCATACATGCACGCACGCATACACGCTCACACACATACATATATGCACTCACACATACAAGCACATGCGCATACATGCACTCACGCATACACGCTCACACGCATACATGCACTCACGCATACACGCTCACGCGCATACATGCACTCATGCATATATGCACACACGCATACATGCACACACACTCACACACTTAGTTTATAAATACTTGAGTTGTTCCCGTTTCCCCCATGGAAAAAGACGAGCCCTTCTCTGACTCTGTGTCCTGCTTGGACAGGGCGGCTGGGCTGACCGTGCTAACCCACATTTCCGACAGGCTGGAGAGCGGTTGTGTAACGTCCATGTGTTCAACACCAGAGGGAGTCTCTCTGTCCCTGGCGCCGGCGGAGCGGAGCGGGGGACAGGGGGAGGAGCAGAGGACAGTGTAATAAAGAGCGGGGCCCCACGCGGCGCGCCGCGAGCCAGAACTGCTGTGGCATGTGACAGGATTAGGCCTACCTGTGGAGGCGGGATTAGGGCCTACCTGGTGAGGTGCAGTTGGTGCTCCGCCCGGCCCAGCCGTTCCGTCAGCTCCAGCACCTCCGCGTGCGCTCGGCCTCCATCCTGCTGGGCCTGCTCCAGCCTCTGCCGGCAGCCAATCAGCTCGCAGCCCAGCCGCCCCACTTCCTGCCCCGGGGAGAGGGAGGGAAAGAGGGAGGGAGAATGAAAAGAGAGAAAATGAAAAGAGTGAGAGACACACACACAGGTGTTAAGGTGCAGAATGGAGCTCTTTGCTGTATAGTAAACCTCCCTGCAGTACCACCTCACAGAACCATGCTGCAGTCACACACATCTCACAGGTTACACACGTGCACTGCCCACAGTGTTTATCCACACAAACATACACATCTCACAGGTTACACACGTGCACTGCCCACAGTGTTTACCCACACAAACATACACATCTCACAGGTTACACACGTGCACTGCCCACAGTGTTTACCCACACAAACATACACATCTCACAGGTTACACACGTGCACTGCCCACAGTGTTTATCCACACAAACATACACATCTCACAGGTTACACACGTGCACTGCCACAGTGTTTATCCACACAAACATACACATCTCACAGGTTACACACGTGCACTGCCCACAGTGTTTACCCACACAAACATACACATCTCTCAGGTTACACACGTGCACTGCCCACAGTGTTTATCCACACAAACACATTGAATTCCCCGTTTATTACTATTTACAGACAAATCATTTCAACTGCAAATATATTATAAACTGATCCAGATTACATTTAGAGTATATCTGGATTATATTTCAAATCTGTTTGGAGATCATATCCATGTGGCAGAGCACTACAGTAATTATGTGCTTTCATTCACATTCTCACTTTCCAGCTGAAGGTTATCTGGTATGTATTTTCACATTGTTGCAAATTTCATAATAACTCATGTTTGATGTCTGTTGGCTTAATAAAGAAGCTCGTCAAAGCAAATGAATACTAGTCCTACTATTACCACTACTACTACTAATAATAATAACAATAATAAAAAAATAATAATAATACCCTTATTACTGCATTTGCAATGATGGGAAGTTAGCGTGCTGGTATTTGTGCAGAATCTCATATGTGGTGCTGTTGTTGGCGTTGTTATACCCGTTGTTATTGTTACAGTAGCTGTAATGGCCTCTCTCAGACTCAGTAACTGGTCTCACCTCCACACTTCTTTATCCTCTGCACAGCCGCCGCCGGCCTGAGCAAATGTGCTGCCATTATCTGGCAGAGGATTTTTACTGTGTTCATTCGGCACCATCTGGTGGAGGGCAAAGTTAGTGCAGGCAGAAGAACAGGGTCACTGCTCTAACGATGCCTTCTGTACACAGCCTGTGTGTGAGGCGAGGGTTTGGGGAAGAGTTAGCAAATGGCAGTGTGTGTGTGTGTGTGTGTCTCTCTGTGTCAGCATTTTAACAGCACACTCGTTTCCATCACTGTCACTCTGCCCCACAGTGTCTGCTCATGCTCAGTGCAAGACGCCCACTAAGGAGGACTCCCCCCCTCACCTGCTGCGCCAGCTCCAGCTGCCGGGAGCTTTTGGAGGTGTGGTCTCTCAGCTCTCGCTCTGCCTCTTCACGTTTCACCTGCACCTGGGTCAGCTGGTACCTGAGCTCCCCACTAACCTGAGGGAAGGACAGGAGTGGGGTCACAGAGGAGCACTGTCACAAAGGGGGTGGGGTCACAGAGGAGCACTGTCACAAAGGGGGTAGGGGGTCAGAGCGCTGTTGCAAAGACAGCACTAAGTCACAAAGGGGGCGGGGTCACAGAGGAGCACTGTCACAAAGGGGCGGGGTCACAGAGAAGCACTGTCACAAAGGGGGTGGGGTCACACAGAGGAGCACTGTCACAAAGGGGGTGGGGTCACAGAGGAGCACTGTCACAATAGGGGTGGGGTCACAGAGGAGCAATGTCACAAAGGGGCGGGGTCACACAGGAGCACTGTCACAAAGGGGGTGGGGTCAAAGAGGAGCAATGTCACAAAAGGGGCGGGGTCACAGAGGAGCACTGTCACATAGGGGGTGGGGTCACAGAGGAGCACTGTCACATAGGGGGTAGAGCGCTGTTGCAAAGACAGCACTAAGGTTTCAGCTCGTGGCTGATTTTAAGGGGAGAGCAGAAACCAGCACACTCTGTAGCTCTGCGGGACCAGAGTCGGCCCAGCGGTACCAAACGCTTGTGATCAGCGTGGTCTGAGCTGCTGCCAGCTCTCATCTATACAGCGTCTAATGAGGAGCTGCACAGCAAAATATTTTAACCTAAAGGCCAGCAGGGCCACACACGGCCCAGCCCGGCTGCCCATCACTTTACTCAGCTCAGCGGCTGTGTGGTGTTACCCCTGGCTCAATACCAATCTTCTCTACCTAAAGAGAAAATGCTATAGATTTGATTGTGGTGCCACCCTGAGGCCATACACAGAACTACACTGGGCTCTCCTCCTCAGAGTGCTGAGGCAAACCCTCTAAAGTGAATAAACTGATGGTTCTGACTGAGAACAGGACTGCTATGGATGGAGGGTTAGGGGTCTCAGCAGGACAGAGAGGGGGTACGGTTAGGTATGATTAGACGATCATCGTGAGTGCATTCACTGGGGTAATAACAGCTTTCCCTTAAACATGCACACCCATGGCCTCTACCTGCCCCTACAGGGCACTGCCCGGCACCACTGAGCAGAGTTATCACTGTTTATACTTAATTACACTGTGAGCTCAATTACAGGTGCTTGCTGTTGCTTTGTCCATTTGGTTTTTCCCACTGGTGAGGCAGACCACGCACAGAAACCCCCTGCTACACTCTGACTGAATACTGCAGCGAACCAGCAGGCCCTGTGGCTGTGACATCTTTTTATTCTCTTTTGTCTTTATGATCAGTAAAGACACACTGCTTTATCTGTACTTACAGGTGATATCTGAATCGCTCCAGATGGGATGCGTATGCATGTTTGTACAGAATTATCAAACACAGCCAGCATGTCCCTTTAGCCTTTTTGTGACTGGCTGCACTCTGGACAGCAGGCTCTGTGATTGGCTGCACTCTGGGCTGCAGGCTCTTTGATTTGCTGTACTCTGGGAAGCAGGGTCATTGATTTGGCTGCACTCTGGGTAGCAGGCTCTTTGATTGGCTCCACTCTGGGCTGCAGGGTCATTGATTGGCTGTACTCTGGTCAGTGGGGTCTGCAATTGGCTGCAGCAGGCTCTGTGACTGGCTGCACTCTGGACAGCAGTCTCTTTGATTGGCTACATTTTGGGTAGCAGGCTCTTTGATTGGCTCCACTCTGGTCAGCGGGGTCTGCAATTGGCTGCAGCAGGCTCTGTGATTGGCTGTGATGTGGACTCACCCTGCTGCTCTCGGCCTCCTGGGAGCTGAGTTTGCGCAGAGCGTCCTCTACCTGGGCCTGCAGGGAGCACCTCTCTCTCTCCACCCTGTTCCTCTGCTCCTCCAGCTCCCCCACTCTCTGAGACAGGCCTGCTACCTGCAGAAACACACACCTGTTAAGGTACACACACACACACACGCACATGTACACACACATGGAGACACACATGGAGACACACACCCATACAGAGCTTCATATCTGCATTATTTAATCAGTCATTCTATTTTCAGAGTAGGTCTGTCTGTAAAGTACCAGCGTGAGACAGTACAGGAGTGCAGGTGGAAGCAGCAGGTGTTTGAGGAGGAGTCTAACGCTCCATCACTAAGAGCTTCATCTTAATCTACACAGCATCTCCGTCTGCAATGGAAAGCTCTTTCTTTTTTACTGCACCCACCAACCACTGCATGTAACAGGCACAGAAGTCTATTTCTGACCACTAGATGGAGGCAAAGTACAGAAATTAGGCAGAGTGCTACTTCACAACGTCTCTCTCAGAGTGAGGAGAAAGCTGTGATGTGAGTGGTAGCAGTGGTGGTATCAGCAGGGCTCGAGTTGAGGGGGAATGTGGGGGGATGCCATCCCCCTTGGGAAAATCTTGACCACCACCATCCCCCTTGAAAAATTGTCTATTTAAATGTGAATGCTACATTATCTGTGTTCCAGTTTGTGTTGTTTTGTATCCTCTGTACCTTTGTGGCGTTTGACTGCTTATTTCTTATTTGATTGGAGCCTGCAAATGCATGTGCCTTATTGGCTAATGCAAATTCAGTGTAAGTTTTGCTTCGGAGTAGAATTGCAGATGCTACAGGTTTGAATGGCTAAGCAACCAGTTCAGCAGAACCTTAGATGTTTTTTAGTAAAGAAGACGAAAAATGCGACTCATGAAACAAAACGTGTTCGTGAACATTTTATATATATTGCTTGGCAGCTAATCTGCTCACTTGTGAGCAAACAAACACGTGAGCAATCTAATATACTGTATTTATTTGCCTGAAATAGCATGACCAATCAAATCGACCACTGGGTATCAGTGAGTGTTACAGTTGCCATTGAGTGGTAAGTAGTAGCAGTATCAGTGAGCAGTAGCATTAGCAGTGAGTAGTAGCACTGAGCAGTAGCAGTAGCGGTGACTGGTAGCAGTAGCAGTGAGCTGTAGCAGTAGCAGTAGCAGTGACCAGTAACAGTAGCAGTGAGTAAAAGCAGTAGCAGTTTCAGTGAGCAGTAGCGGTGAGCAGTAGCAGTAGCAGTAACAGTAGTAGTAGCAGTGAGTAAAAGCAGTAGCAGTAGCAGTAGCAGTGACCGGTAGCAGTAGCAGTAGCAGTGAGCAGTAGCAGTTTCAGTGAGCAGTTGCGGTGAGCTGTAGCAGTGAAAAGTAGCAGTTGTGGTGAGCAGTAGCAATAGCAATAGCAGTGTGCAGTAGCAGTATCAGTGAGTGGTAGCAATAGAGGTAGCAGTGAGCAGAAGCAGTAGCAGTGAGTGGTAGGAGTAGCAGTAGCAGTAGCAGTATTAGTGCATGGTAGCAGTGCCAGTTGGACTCACAGTCTCGGCTAGCTCCTGCTTGTCCTTGCGGGCCTCGCTATGCGCTTCCTCTCTGGCTTGGGAGATCTTCTGCTGCTCGGCCACCAGCTCCCTCTCCCAGCGCTCCCTCTGCCTGCGCAGCTCACTGCGCATCTGCTCCAGCTGCACCAGTGCCTGGGGCAATTACACATACACTGCATCAACCTGGGGCACTTATACACACAGACACACAGCACCAGCGCCTGGGGAAATTACACACACACTGCATCAGCCTGGGGCAATTACACACACACACACACACACACACACACACACACACACACACACACACACTCATACACAGCACCAGCACCTGGGGAAATTACACATGCACTGTCTCAGCCTGGCACAGTTACACACACACACACACACACACACAGCACAAGCATGGGCCAATTACACACACAGTGCACCAGCGCTGGTACGATTACTCGTATTAAACCAGTGCACTTATGTCCCCCAACACTGTGAACAGCTCTGGAAAAACATGCAGTGGACACTCACCTCAGTCTTCTCCAGGTTGGCCTCCTCTGCCATCTGCACGGCCTGTTTGACCTGCTGGTAGGAGGCCCACTCTCTGTGCTGAGAGTCACTCTGACTGGCCCTGAGAGACGCCAACACTGCCATCAGATCGTCCCTCTCCCTGTGAACACACACACACACACACACACACACGTGGTAAATATCTGCATGCATGCACACACACGTGCACATAAATGCATGCATGCGCATACACACACAGTGCCCCCTGCAGGCTGGTGCAGTGTAGCACCCACTTGGTGAGCCGCTCGATGGCCTGGGTGTGGACGTTGGTGTGCGTCTGTGCCAGGACGGCCTCATGCTGGGCACACTTCAGGCAGAGCCCCCCCACACGCTGGACCCCCCCGGGCACAGCCCGCACCTCGCGCTGTCGCAGCCGACCTTTCACCTCCTCACACTCCTTCTGCGCCGACGCCAGGTCCTTCCTAGGCCGAGGTTCACAGGGTCAGACTCTGCCCAGCAGTATAGCACTGTCAGCAGTTTAAAGCAGCATTTCTCCCATTATCCAACAATAAGAACAATAACAGTATGTATTGTGTGCACATATTCCCCGTTACAGTCTGAAATTTTGTACCAAAGCAATTCATTTGTTCATGTATTATTTTATACCTGCCCTGCCGCGCTCTCCCGAATACAGTATTTCCAACCGAAAACTCCTCTCTGTCCTGCAACTGGCTCAGAGCTATGAGTGAGACTCACCTGAGCTGTGAGTGGGACTCACCTGAGTGAAATCACCTGTGCCTCCAGGGTTTCTGTCTGCGCCTGATAAAGCACCTTCAGCTTGTCCTGGTGCACAAGAGGGAAGGTGAGCTCTTTACTGGATGGTGTGATAACAGCATAATCATAAAATATTTGAGTACTTAAAAACTACTTATAAAACTATGGTAGAAGGGTTAGGGTTAGTGGGGAGATGTGTCTCTCACATACCATCTCGCTGTGCCAGGTGGGATGGTCTGGCTGTGCGAGGCTGTGGGCATGCTCACTCTGCTGGCTGTACCTGAGTGGGGGGGATTTGGGCCCTCCCACTGCCACAGGAGGGGGCTCGGGACCATCCACCTACAACAGAGCAGCGCGGCATCACACCTGACCACACTGCCTTACAACAGGTAAACTTACCAACTTCTCAGCTGGTTTTCAAATGCATTTTTATTTGAGAGCGCTGTCTATTTCTCCCACTTATAAGAGGTAAGAAGATTAGTGACATTCTTGGTTTTTTTTTTAAAACAGGATAACTTCCAGAAACTTTTATAAAATAGGACAGCAAAATCAGCTTCACTGTGCCTTGTCTGGCAGCATGAAAAGCTAAGCAAGCACACCAAGAGTCTGGCTTCATTCAGTCAATTCTGCGTTTTGCTTCTTTTTTAATGGCGATTAAAGTCACAGTAAAGTACCGTGGCGTCTAAGATGGTGTAGTCTTTCAGAGTGTCCTCCACAGTGCGTGACTTGAGCTCCGCGTGAAGCCTCTCATTCTCCACAATGACTGCCCTGACTCTCTGCTTCATTCCCAGGAGCTCCTCCTGAAGAGCGCACGCACACACACACACACACACACACACACACCCATGTGTGTGAGGCATACACAAGCATGCACACACACACACACACACCCATGTGTGTGAGGCATACACAAGCATGCACACACACACACACACCCATGTGTGTGAGGCATACACAAGCGTGTATCACAAATCACTATTTATAGGACAATTAAGATGTAAAGTATCAAACCTTTTAGGACATCTAAGAAAAAAACACCATATTAAGCACACATTTGAAAATATGAAGGAGAGACTGTCATGGAAACTGAGCAGCCAAGCACGCACACCTTGCAGAACTTGACCTCAGCCTCCAGGTGCTGGATGTATTCTGACTGGTTATGGATCATGGGCACCAGGTCCTGGGCCATGGGAAAACCAGGCTGCTCCTGCTGAGGGGCCCTCTGCTGGCAGGGAAGAGTAATGCACTTTGGGTGTCATAATCACCACTGAAACTTAGTTACAGTTTTGTGTTAAAATATTGTTACAATACCATAATAAATTGGTTAATTGACATGTAGACATACACCCTGCCTGCTGTTTACTGTTCATGTAAAGGCCAGTGCAGCTGGCATGTGAAAGCACTGTAACGTATCTAATGTCTCACTGAGGAAACATTAACGTTTTTGCAGGTTTGGGTACAGCTGTCATACTGATTGTTTTTATGATTTTGATGACAGTACGCAGTTGGAGTTTAAAGGTCACTGACCCACTAATTACATTTAGTAATAGCATATCTACATTTGCGTCTAGTAACAGATATTTCATTAGAAAGAACAAAATGTCTGCCCAGGTGCAGAGAGCCACAGGTGCTTGATGTTCACATGCAAGGCACATTGATATTATGCAATCTGCAGGGACAGTGAGGGGCGTAAGTGATGGAGGGGCGGCTGCACCCCGGCTTTTCCAGTATTAAGAGTTCTCTATAATGGTGTGCATCTGCTGGGTTTGAGTTGCCCCACCCACCACAAACAACTGTCGAATTAAATCCCAGCACCCCCTCCTCCTACAGGCCCTGCAGGTTATTTACTGGATTGCATCAGTACCTTGTGGAGGGACGTCCTCTTTGACAAGCTGCTGGGACCTGCCCCCTTCTGCTCCTTCTGCAGCAGTGATCTTAGCTGATTGACTGAGACAAACAGATTTGTGGCAAAGTCTTCAGATTTAAAGTATAGGCACTGTAAGGTCATGCTTCGGCAATGCATCAGACAAATCAAAAACGCCAGTATTCATAGACAGTGCAAGAGTATCCTAGATGAATTTGGTAAAATCATTTCAGGTATTCCAATAAGGCATCGTGCAGTGAAGCCCTGCAAAGATGCCTGACTATATTGCTGATGGGAAAGTTTCAGTGACATACCAACCAAAACTTTTTGCGTTTCAGTGTACTACACGGCAAAACGAATCCTGACCAAGAAGCAGCTGACGTAGGCAGATTCGCACAGTGAGCAGGTGTCCAGGATAGGTGAGGTGTGTTTGGTGTTACCTGCATCGCTCTGCTGCAGCTGGTTCCACGAGTCCTCCCCTGCAGTACTATCGGAGTCCTGGTTTCCCAGCCGCTCCATGCTATCTGCCTCGGAGCTACACTCTCCCAGGATCCTGCTCAACTGCTGGATACTCCGATTAGCCCTCTCTGTAACGATTTAGGGTAAGAATGATCCGAATACCAAAGTAACGTTACACAGCGTTAAAAGCTAAACGCAACCATTCATTTTAGCGGTCTGTACTAACGTTAGCTAAATAACTGTGTTCAACTTGCACGATTCATGTCATGGTTCACCTCAGGTGGCAAGCAACATTTGTATGTAAAAGAGCAGGGGGCTAACGCTACCTAAATAACTACCTATGGTATCGGTAGGTACGTCATGCAGTAGTAAGCAACTCTTAGTGACGTATCAGCAAACTTCACAAAGTTTACAAGCTAACGTTAACTATTACATTGCGAGTCCAATTTCTTTAATTTATTGACATTTCGCGTACCGATAACGTGTGGCTAACATTAGTTACCTAGCTAGCAGTGTTGCTATTGAAGCAAATGTTCGCTAAGTAGATATAGTTAATAGAACGAATTTGACAGATAGAGTTGGGTATTATATCAAGCTAAGTATGCTTTAAAAAGAATGGGTAGCATTAGCCAATGACCACTGCTGGACCTTGCAATAGCTAATGGGCTGACAGTCGCTACCGATAGCCGTTATCTGCTCTTACCTCTCAGTTCCTTTTGATATTCTCCCAAATCCTCCTCATCTGAGTCCAGTACCGACGGCTTCATTGATGACAGCTGCTTGGTTTGCCAGAAATACAGCTAATGTTTAACTAGTTTGATAAATGTAAAAGGTGTCCGAAACTCTAATTACACAGTATACATACACAAGCTCACTCGGTAACACATTATCCTCACTAGCAATCCTTAAACGTTGCGTCCATAAATGAGCCAATCAGTTTTGAGCTATCGTTTCCGCAAACAGCATAGAGGCGTGTTGGGGATAGTAGTGTTCTGTTGATCTCCCTGCAATGAATATGACTGTAGAAATGAAGAAATAAACTACAAAACCCTTCCCAGCCGGTTGCCAAGAGGACGTTGAGGCGAAAGTGTCAACAACGCTTTGTGGTTGCTGAGGTACGAATCACCCCAAGCTTCTCCTGACGGAATATCGGATATTTCTTTTCCTATAAGCTAAGCCTCACGTCAATAAAAGATGATTCCACCGCTTCCTTCACATAGAGTTCTCCCATTGGATTAAAAAGTAGTCTTTGAATATTACACTTATCCAATTCGCTTGTGCTGGTGCCAATCACTCCATAATGTCACGCCTCCTGGGTCGCGCTGCAAACGTAGATACAGTACTGGCTAGATGGTTTCGCGTTGGATGCAATTGCGTGTGCTCTCCGGCGCCGCTATGTGAGGGGAATATCCGAGACAAATAAGAGAGAGTAACGAACACAGGATTTGGGCTGGGCTGAGAAAGCGAATTACACAGAGCCACCTCGCTTTGTTGGATATAGCCAGCTATCATATTTTGGTAGCTAACAACTTAAAACGATAAAAGAAGGGGTAAGTAAAATAGAACTGTTTTCCATGTAGTGCTTATAAATGAGGGTGATTTTGGGTAGCCGCTTAGCTCAGTTCACTGAACAATGAAAATAATGTTAACGAGAGCTAGCAAGCTATTCCCTACCAGAAAGCAGAAATAGCATGCCACGGGATGTGAGCTCGCAACGTTTAGCGGTTTCCATTTCTTTGAACGGAATGGCAATGATCAGATTGCTTGCTAGCTATAGTTCCTCTTTATCTGGAAAACTATCTATTATCCAGATTCTAAAAATTGCCCGCAACACATATATGTAGTGGTTGCACTATTTTGTATTTCTGGTTGTAGTTTAAATTATTTCATTATGTTATTTTTCTATTAACATAACGTGTAATGTACAGCGAACAACAAAAGCATGTTAATATACTGATTGTACAGGGTCTTTCAGTAATTTTACTTTTGGTTGGAAGTCTTTAGTTACAGTATGAACCACTTTCAGGTCAATTATTTAAGAAATTATGAAAAATCGTAGTTTTTTTTTATATATGATGGCAATATATATATGTATTTAGGCAGTTTGTCAGTTAGCCAGCTATGTAGAATGGCTGATTGCAATGTGTTTTCAGTCGGAGTAGGCTCATGTACAGAGCGCAGTGTTTCTTGCTTTGAAGTTTGTCAGTTATTTTCCAAAACGTTATATGTCAGTACAAATCAATATAGCAATTTCTAAAGAAACCAGATCACAACATAAACAGTGCAGCTAGGCAGCAGACGCAAGTTATTGTTGCTAGCTACTGTATATATACCAATATTTAAGCATATCAGTAGCCTATATGTCCATCGTTATTTTTTAAATATTCTCTTGTTTGTCTGGCATCCTTAAGGACGTAGCCGGAAACACTGAGTGGAATATTTGAAGCGCTGCAAATTTCCAATAGAATATTTGTAGTTTAACTTTAACAACTTCACCAGTGTGTAAAACCACTATATCATATACCTCACGTAATTGTTCTCTCGGAATAAACAGTGGGTCTGTAATGTGGAACCTTTGGTTCAATCATGCGTTTAAAAAATATGTTGAAATTTTGCAGAATTGGTGGAATCTATATAGCATGAAATGTTAAAATGGCCTTGTTTATCTTATTTACCTAAATAAACGTGAAACTGTATTGTTTTATTTTACTGTTACTTCTAGATTACTTAGTTCCTTTTTTAGTTTTGCTTTGCTAAGGGAAACAATAGCTGCATGCAATACTCTCAGGAAGAGCAGCTGTTCTCTTAATTCATAGGATCTGGTTCTACCTAAGTCTCAGATTTTACTTATATTTTGTGAAGTATAAGCAAACCACACTGTATTGAACCTATAGAGTAACTCTCCATGATCCAAAACAGTTTTTCCAACCATGTGTTAGTGAACTGACATGTATCTCACTGATAGAATCTTACAGCAAACTTAGATCATTTTAATCTCAAAATCTGAATCAGTTGAATTCTGAAAGTGTCCAGTTGTACACACTGGCCTGGCACACGTGCTTACAGTCTGACAGTGAATCTTTAGCAGTTTTAGATGGTTGTTGCTGGGAGAAAAAGTCAGATTCTTCTTAAGGAAGTCATACCTGGCACATTGTTTTCTGTGAATGGTCTGTGTGTTTGGATCGGGCAGAGTGTGATGGAAGACATTGCTGCCTCTGCCCCTCAAACCCCCATTTGTCTGGGAGGGAGGCAGCTTCCTGCCGCCCGCGCGGAACAAAGACGCGGGACAGGATAAAGGCCTGTTTTCTTTTGGATTCAGTCTCCTCCTCCAGCAGGAACTCCAGCTCAGGGCCTGGGCCTCGCTTACACAGAGCCTGCCTCCTACTCCCCAAAGAGTGCCAGCACAGTCTATGGGGCTCTGTCTGTAGCTCTGTCTGTCTGTCTGTCTGCGGGGCTCTGTCTGTCTGTAGCGCTGTCTGTCTGTCTGCGGGGCTCTGTCTGTCTGTAGCTCTGTCTGTGTCTGTCTGTGGGGCTCTGTCTGTAGCTCTGTCTGTCTGTCTGTCTGCGGGGCTCTGTCTGTCTGTAGCGCTGTCTGTCTCTGTCTGTGGGGCTCTGTCTATCTGTGGAGATGTGTCTGTTGTCCTGTGCCAGACCTTCTGCAGCTGAGTGGATTGAAAAGTTCAGCTCAGGCTTTAGGGTTTGACAACATTTATCACTAAACCCTCAGATCCAATCTGTAGCTAAAGCAGCACATGCCTCCCTCCGGCATGTCCCTGTAGTCTGGTTTGGTAGATTGTATTTGGTAGCAAATGTCCCTGTAGTCTGGTTTGGTAGATTGTAATAAACTCCCCATTAGGATTGTAAGAATGATGAGCAGAAACAGTGTTATTGGTGAGGGTGTCTGTGTTTGAGTGAATGAGAAGTGCTGATCAGGATTTGTTTCCTGAGTGAGATACTGTGATATGGAGGAGTCCTCTCCCTGAGTCGGCTGTCGCACGCTCTTTGCTTCTCTATTTTAAACTCTCTTGTCATCCTCCATTAAAACACGCTACAGGCTGCCCTGAGAAATGTCACTGTTAATGTTTTCAGTGCTTAGTGTGAAGTTACATGCTCATATCTCCAGACTTACAGCTTTCTCTGCTTTGAGATGCGCTCTGTGCTCTGTGTGCTCTGAGGTCTGTGTGTTCTGTGCTCTGTGTTTTGTGCTCTGCTCTATGTTCTGTGTGCTCTGTGCTCTGTGTTCTGTGCGCTCTGTGTGCTCTGAGGTCTGTATGCTCTGTGTTGTGTGCTCTGTGTTCTGTGCGCTCTGTGTGCTCTGAGGTCTGTATGCTCTGTGTTGTGTGCTCTGTGTGTTCTGTGTTCTGAGCTCTGTGGGCTCTGTGTCCTGTGCGCTCTGTGCTCTGAGCTCTGTGTTCTGTGTGCTCTGAGCTCTGTGTGCTCTGAGCTCTGTGTGTTCTGTGTGCTCTGTGTTCTGTGCTCTGAGGTCTGTGTGCTCTGTGTGTTCTGTGTGCTCTGTGTTCTGTGTGCTCTGAGCTCTGTGTGCTCTGTGTTCTGTGCTCTGAGCTCTGTGTGCTCTGTGCTCTGAGGTCTGTGTGTTCTGTGTGCTCTGTGCTCTGAGGTCTGTGTGTTCTGTGCTCTGTGTTTTGTGCTCTGCTCTATGTTCTGTGTGCTCTGTGCTCTGTGTTCTGTGCGCTCTGTGTGCTCTGAGGTCTGTATGCTCTGTGTTGTGTGCTCTGTGTTCTGTGCGCTCTGTGTGCTCTGAGGTCTGTATGCTCTATGTTGTGTGCTCTGTTTGTTCTGTGTTCTGAGCTCTGTGGGCTCTGTGTCCTGTGCGCTCTGTGCTCTGAGCTCTGTGTTCTGTGTGCTCTGAGCTCTGTGTGCTCTGAGCTCTGTGTGTTCTGTGTGCTCTGTGTTCTGTGCTCTGAGGTCTGTGTGCTCTGTGTGTTCTGTGTGCTCTGTGTTCTGTGTGCTCTGTGTTCTGTGTGCTCTGAGCTCTGTGTGCTCTGTGTTCTGTGCTCTGAGCTCTGTGTGCTCTGTGCTCTGAGGTCTGTGTGTTCTGTGTGCTCTGTGCTCTGAGGTCTGTGTGCTCTGTGTTCTGTGTGCTCTGAGGTCTGTGTGCTCTGTGCTCTGTGCTCTGAGCTCTGTGTGCTCTGTGTTCTGTGTGCTCTGTGGTCTGTGTGCTCTGTGTGTTCTGTGTGCTCTGAGGTCTGTGTGCTCTGTGTTCTGTGTGTTCTGTGTTCTGTGTGCTCTGAGCTCTGTGTTCTGTGCGTTCTGTGTGCTCTGAGCTCTGAGGTCTGTGTGCTCTGTGTTCTGTGTGCTCTGAGCTCTGTGTTCTGTGTGCTCTGTGTTCTGTATGCTCTGAGGTCTGTGTGTTCTGTGTGCTCTGAGCTCTGAGATCTGTGTGCTCTGTGTTCTGTGTGCTCTGAGGTCTGTGTGTTCTGTGTGCTCTGTGGTCTATGTGCTCTGAGGTCTGTGTGCTCTGTATTCTATGTGCTCTGAGCTCTGTGTGCTCTGTGTTCTGTGTTCTGAGCTCTGTGTGCTCTGTGTTCTGTGCTCTGAGGTCTGTGTGTTCTGTGTGCTCTGTGTTCTGTGTTCTGAGCTCTGTGTGCTCTGTGTTCTGTGCTCTGAGGTCTGTGTGTTCTGTGTGCTCTGTGTTCTGTGTGCTCTGAGGTCTGTGTGCTCTGTGTTCTGTGCTCTGAGCTCTGTGTTCTGTGTGCTCTGAGCTCTGTGTGCTCTGTGTTCTGTGTGCTCTGAGCTCTGTGTGCTCTGTGTTCTGTGTGTTCTGTGTGCTCTGAGCTCTGAGATCTGTGTGCTCTGTGTTCTGTGTGCTCTGAGCTCTGTGTTCTGTGCGTTCTGTGTGCTCTGAGCTCTGAGATCTGTGTGCTCTGTGTTCTGTGTGCTCTGAGCTCTGTGTTCTGTGTGCTCTGTGTTCTATATGCTCTGAGGTCTGTGTGCTCTGTGTGCTCTGTGTGTTCTGTGTGCTCTGTGTTCTGTGTGCTCTGTGTGAAATGAGTAGATATGATTTCTGCTGGGGGGGGGGGGGGCATTGCTGTCCTGAGCCCTGGAGGGGCCACATGCATCATGTTTAATATTAAAATATGACCTTAGCATTGAGTTTCTTCACTATTCTAATAACAGAACTTGAACTGGGATGAGAATAACAGACTGGGCATGTGATTCAGTAAAACACACAGTGCTTGTGTTTTCTGTAGAGGACACCATGCAGTTTAGCTTATGTCTGCTGAAAGTATGGAAGATGTTCTAGCTTACGTTTGTCTCTGAAGGTTGCAGTGAAACCTGTGTGCATTGTTTGCTCTAAATCTTGTATGCATTACCAGAACACCAAACAGCACAACATTGGCAGTGTAATCGTAGGGAATAGCCTGTTACCTGTCAGGATGAAACTGTGAAAAAGATGCTTCTTATATTCAGAAAATGTGTGTGATTCGTCTGCTAAGGACAAATCCTCAGGAGAGGAATTAACTTACAGCTGGATCACCATTAAAATAGGTCAGATTTGTAGCTCGATTCTTTGCTGGTATCAGGAATCTTATTCTGTATGTAAGTTATGCACTATCAGAGTGAGGGTTTCAGCAGCGCACGCACTGAGCCCTGGGAGCTAAATATGGAGCCAAATGAAATGTTTTCTGGAAAAAAATCATTGGGTGCGTCCAGTTTTTCCTACAGCGTGTGTGACAGAGGACTGTGATGCAGATTTGACATTTGAGGCTCTCGTCTGTTTACGGCCACACCATCAACCCTTAGGCCTAGCCGTCCTTCGCAGGGGTGTCTGTGTGAATGTCACACTTCCATACCAGCAGTACAGTAACTATGCCTTAGTCAGGAGTAAAGTTTCTGGTTTAGTTTATTTTGGTGGATTGACTGTTTTATCCTTCCTTGAAAAAAGAAAGCTGCCAAAAAATGAAGGCCAGTCTTGCAGGACAGAATGTTGAGTAAGGAGGAGTGTCTCAGCTGCTCTTCGACTCTCTGCTGCTGATGTGTATTACTTAATCTCAATGTTAGACACTCTCTTGCATTTTCAGAAAGCTTTTCCTGGATGTTTGTTGTTTAACCATATAAAATGATGGTTTTATTATTTTTTTCCAGTGAGATGCAGGTAAGATTTTCATGGTGAAGAAGCACCATGGCTTGAGCTGCCTGGTTTTAAGATTCTTACTTTTTCACAATATAATGTTATGGACCAAACTGCTGAGCTTTTTAAGGACTGACAGTTACATCCTGCTATCTGTCAGATCCGCCAGACTCAATCACAAAGACACCAAAAACGAGTCTGAAGACCTGGGATTTGTAAAATCCATTCCACTCACAGACATTCTGAAAGAGGCCTGGAGACAGGAGACTACAGGTTCGGTCTGTGAGTCTGAGGCCAGGGTTCAGTGATGGGAATGAAGTTACTGAAATTCCATAGTTTTTCAGATTGTGTTGTCATGGTGAGAGTGCTGTCCGTTGATCAGGTGGTCCTGTGGAAGTGGTGTCATTTGGTCTCCAGCAGCCTAGAGCACACAGAAAAAACACACCTGAGAGAAGAGCCGCAGTGCAGTGTTTGGATTAGAAAAATTATCTTTTCCTGTCTCAGTAATTAGGATAGTGTTCTGATGCATCAGTATAACATGGTATTACATAATGCTGCCGATTGTGGGGACTGTCCAAATGTACCTCACCTGCCAGGTGGGCTCAGCACAGACGCTCAGAGAACCTGCCACCAGCTTTGCTACCTGGATCATTGTTTATGTCAGAGCTGGAGACACAGGTGCAAGCGAGTGGACCCACGCAGCCTGAAAGGTGCAGTGAAAGTAACCGTATGTGGAAACTGATGTGAGGAAACGGAGAACAGGACTGCGCGGTGTGCCTGCGCAGGCCCTCCCCATGCAGAACAGGACTGCGCAGTGGGCCCTGAAAGACACCACAGGAGTGAGAATCAAACCCACAACCTTTCAGCTACATGCCCAGCTCTCTATTGGTTATACTGCACCGCCATGCCTTCTGCAGGCGTTTTATCCTCCTGCAGCGCTCTGTACAGGGTGCTGATGTGTTCTGATGTTGTTTCTGTGTCTGTGCACTGCAAATTTACACATGCCTGACTGTGCCTGTCCTCATGTGTGTCTCACAGGCAGCGGCCAATGCTCGACTAACAGACACACTCCATTTAAAACCCTTCTCTGCAAGTGAGCAATTTAATTACAGCTTATCTCTGAACTGAGGTAGCTGGCTGGCAAAATATGAACACGTTAAATAATAAACACTGAATTCCAGTTGCTATGGTAATAAGCACAAACACATGTAGTGTAGGTCACATGGTTTTCAGTTTATGCTCATGGAAGTGCTGTGAAATGGGACACTGTGAACAAAACAGAAACATAGCTGGGCAAAACAGGGTTTTGATATTTACAGTTGTGAGGACAAATGGCATGTGATTCCCTGATCAGACAAATGATAATGTCAGATAGCTTTTTCTGTGCATTTCATCTGCCCTTATCCTCGGTTACGCTCGGTCGAGTGTGGGGCTGGAGCACTTTAGCTCTGGAGGTGGGAGTGTCTGAGGGTCCATCTGAGTACCTGTGTACTAAGCACATCAGTGCAGGTAGGTCTATGGCGTACTAAGCACATCAGTGCAGGTAGGTCTATGGCATACTAAGCACATCAGTGCAGGGTGGTCTATGCTGTACTAAGCACATCAGTGCAGGGTGGTCTATGCTGTGCTAAGCACATCAGTGCTGGGCGGTCTATGGCGTACTAAGCACATCAGTGCAGGGTGGTCTATGCTGTGCTAAGCACATCAGTGCAGGGTGGTCTATGCTGTGCTAAGCACATCAGTGCAGGGTGGTCTATGCTGTGCTAAGCACATCAGTGCAGGGTGGTCTATGCTGTACTAAGCACATCAGTGCAGGTAGGTCTATGCTGTGCTAAGCACATCAGTGCAGGGTAGTCTATGCTGTACTAAGCACATCAGTGCAGGTAGGTCTATGGCGTGCTAAGCACATCAGTGCAGGGTGGTCTATGCTGTACTAAGCACATCAGTGCAGGGTGGTCTATGCTGTACTAAGCACATCAGTGCAGGTAGGTCTATGGCGTGCTAAGCACATCAGTGCAGGGTGGTCTATGCTGTACTAAGCACATCAGTGCAGGGTGGTCTATGGCGTGCTAAGCACATCAGTGCAGGTAGGTCTATGCTGTGCTAAGCACATCAGTGCAGGTAGGTCTATGGCGTGCTAAGCACATCAGTGCAGGGTGGTCTATGGCGTGCTAAGCACATCAGTGCAGGTAGGTCTATGGCGTACTAAGCACATCAGTGCAGGGTGGTCTATGCTGTACTAAGCACATCAGTGCAGGTAGGTCTATGTTGTGCTAAGCACAATGGCTTAAAGCTCTGAATCACTTCTGGGCAGCTTTTGGCATGTTAAATGAGGAAGCTTACTATGTGAGTCAGCTGGTTAACTCTGGGTTCTCTGCCCTCACAGACAGCAGTGCCCCCTGGTGAAAAGGTCAGTCTGTGCTTCCCTCTGGAGTGTGCGCATGAGCGAGCTAAAAGGCTCACGGTAAATCCTTAAAAAAATTCTCCGCAGCTTATTTTCCTGAAAACGCAAGATAGGGTCCCATATCATGCCTCAACCACATCAAAACTTTACTCCACGATGCAGCAGTCACCAAATATGTACAATGCAAACAGTTTTGATACAGCAGTAAATTTAGAGTGAGAAAATATACTGACCTAAATTTAGCCATATTTAGGTCGATGAGTAGGTTTGTAATCGCTGGAGGGTAAGATCTCTCTGTGCGATTACAGCAATGAAGGTCTGGCTGGGGAGGTTTCATTAGTGAAGAGTCCCCTGCATATCTAATGAAGTGGGCTCCACTCGCACCATATGCTGTTTCCGCTGGCCCTGCAGTTTGGGCTTTGTGTATATGCGTGCGTGCGTGCATGCGTGTGTGTTGGGTGGGGGGGGGTGGCTTTTTCCCAGCTGGGTGTCCAGAATGTTCCATAGGATTTCACTGTAGAAGTCAGCCGCATATTCTTGCTGTAGAGACCGCAGGCTGAGTCTCTGCTGTCTTGAGATGTTTGTAAATCTTGTTTTAGTCACTGGAGAGATGCAGCAAGGTCGAAATTTTAGTAAATATATTTATGAACAAACATGATAAATTTTGTCTAATGAAAATAACAAAAATGAATTGGATTATTTTAAACACTGAGGTTCCCCTGCATGCTGGCTCATTCAGAGCATCTGGGATGTAAACTCTGTCTCCGATGTTGTGTGGTTTGGTTAGTGTTGCACATGGGCGCTGCAGCAGATCTGTGACTGCATACGCACAAACATGGTTCCTGAAGAACCCCTCCCTCTCTCCATGGAGTCAGCGTGTTTTTATTTGGGCTCTTCTCTGGGCCCTGCACAGACATGGCACCCTGGCTGCTGGGAGGAGTCCCTTAGACTGTCAGCTATTGTTCTCCCCTTTGCAGAGTGCGACTGATGGTGCAAAAATAGCTCATATTACAGATCACACCTCCTCCTGTGGGACCCCTCCGGCTGCATTTTGCCGATATTCTGTTAAAAAAACACCATCCCATCAAGCCACGAGTCAATATAGCGATAGCCATCCCTGGCCATAGTTTTAATTAGCTGCAATGCTAACGGCCCCTGTCAGATTTCAGGGTTAAATAATGTGGTGTGTGAAGCAAGGGAAGCAGACAGTGCTGTGCTGCGCCCACACTGGGGCAGTGAGTGTCGGCTGTCTGTGGTTCATACATGAGAACACACAGAATGTAGGCCAGGCTGGGGCACGCATGAAACTGCTGTCACCGTGGGGCACGCAGCCCTGCATCTAGGCCAGGGAGCCATGCCACTGCTCTCGAATGGCTCTCTGGAGACGAGCTGTCGCATGCTACATTTGCACAGATATTTCCCTTTTCTTCATTTGTGTACTTGGTGCACAGGCTTAACTTTCCCTGAACAAAACAAATAAGTCCAGAAGAAACGCAGAGAGTAAGAGGCGCTGGACTGTCTGCAGTGTAGCCAGCATTGAGACGGGTTCAGCGGGGTAGCCATGGTGTGTCTGTGGGCCCTTAGGTGTGTCTGAGCCCTGCTGGCTCCATGCCCCAGGCTTCAGCGGATCAATTCGCAGGCTGATAGTAGCATTCGATCCCCTGCAGCAGCGGCTCAGCTGCCTGCTGTGGAGAGGAGGACGGGCTGCGCTCTCCTGTTCCTGCAGCCGAAGGGCAGGCTGAGTCGGGGGGGCTATGCGGAGACGTTTGGGGCTTTTATCCATAAATAATGTGTCTCTTCGGCAGAAGATCGGCCTCCATCAGGGCCTCGTCACACAGCGCCCTGGGCACCCCCACCCCACCCCCCCGTGCTCTGTGACCTTGTATCAAAGTGAATGAAGAGGCCCTTCGCTCTGGCCCTGAGCCTTCTGATACCAAAGAGGCCAGCCTGCCCTTCAACAGCCTGCACCCGCTGGCTGTGTTCACATCTGAGGAAATATCTGCAGATCCATCCTGTACCAGGAGTCCCACAGTCTTTGAGTCGGCCTTTCATTTAGGCTCAGAGTAGCTCCAGCACCTCTTAGTTGAGCTCTGATACCCCTGACCAGGTAACAGCTCCAGGTTTACATGAGAAGTTATCAGCCTTATGTGTACCTGAGCAGCTAGGAGTTGCAGGTGTGCTGTCATAAGCCGCACTTAACCTGGTTAAATTCCTGCTTCAAGGAGGTTCTATATCCTAATAACAAAATTGTTGGAAAGAGCTGATATGTAGCACTTTCCACGTACATTTTAAAAGTAGCAGAAGCTTGTGAAAGTAACTAACTAGCGTTATTATAATTTAAAATTTTCAGTCTGTAATCAATAAATAATTAAAACTGATTCATGCAGAGGAAATATAAAATGGGTAGTGGAAAGCATGGATTTATATGAAACTGGGGTTTTAGCGGTGGTGTTTGAGTCTGGCTCAGTGGAGACTAAGAGTCTAACTGGTGTATGATGGTTGGCATGACAGCACCAGTCTCCTGCTTCTGTGATAGCCTCTGCATAAGTGTTAAAGTGAATGAAGTTAAGCACATGAAGAGCTCTTTGTGCGTAAGGGCCCTGGGGCTGGATGGCTGTGAGCTGCAGCAGTGCTGCTGGAACTCATAGACAGAGCAGCTGAGGAGCCGCTGAGGATTGTGGGAGGAGCCGCTGAGGATTGTGGGGGGGCAGGCTGGCCAGTTCTCTGCTCTGGGGTGGAGCGCAGTCTTTCTCAGCTGTTGCATCATCCTTTCTGGCCTCCACGTGGAGGAGTACATCTCACACATGGCGAAGGAATTACCCACAACCCACACACACAAGCGCACTCACACACCCCATACACATGCACATACACTGGCCCTGCCGGCCCATTTCCTGTCCAGATCAGGTCAGGATGCCTGAATGAGCTGCCTCAGGGTGCCCCCCCGCCCCCAACCATGGGCTTCTGACAGCGCCAGTGAAGAGAGCCACCTCTGACCCCTAGAGAAAGGCACTATGGGAGACTCACACCCCCAGTCTGAAACGTATTTTTCCTGCCAGGAGCCGTGATTGTGGAAGGTGTGGGGCTCGGGCTCAGCTGGGACAGGCTGTCAGGTGGTCTGTTCCTTCCACAGCTTTGTGTAAGCAACCTCCTGCAGCTCTGCCTGAGACCCCTGGCTAATGTGCCTCACTGAAGCTTTAGCTACAGGTTAGCAATAACATGGAGTCCAGTGCTGGCTTTAGCTGCAGGTTAGCAATAACATGGAGTCCAGTGCTGGCTTTAGCTGCAGGTTAGCATTAAGATGGAGTCCAGTGCTGGCTTTAGCTGCAGGTTAGCATTAAGATGGAGCCCAGTGCTGGTTTTAGCTGCAGGTTAGCATTAAGATGGAGCCCAGTGCTGGTTTTAGCTGCTGGTTAGCATTAAGATGGCGCCCAGTGCTGGTTTTAGCTGCAGGTTAGCTTAACGTGGAGCCCAGCGCTGGTTTTAGCTGCAGGTTAACAATAATCTGGCAAGCCTGTCCGTGAGGCAACACATCTGTTCTGTGTTTTTATCCTGTGAATAAACTGACAGTGAGAGCGGACCACTGCGTGGCACAGGCATGTTTTTTAGGGATTTTTGCCATGTATGTGATCCAGTTGTGGTGTCTAACAGTAGCATGTGTGTGGAGCGTCGTCAGACGCCAATGTTAGCTGGCATCTCGGATCAGATGGCACCATCACACCAGGACTCAAGCTTTTGCCAAACCCCATGCAGCGTTAGCTCTCTGTCTAACCTGTCACAGCAATCTACACTCTTACATCTAGAATTTTTTTCCAGCTTGTTCTGGCTAAACACGGTCCTCTTTATTTGTGCTGTATTACCCAGAAATGTGTAGTCTACTGCAGCTTCCTCTAAATAGAATCATTCATAATGACCCACATTTATCCTTTACTATTGTGTGTGCTTTACAGAGCTAGCTAGCCACGGACTATTAGCTGCATCCTTTAACTGCATTGAACTTAACCCACAAAACAGTAAGCAGTGAATGTGATATTATGGGAACACCATCCAAAACTTTTATATTTTATTCAGTTTCCTCTGTGGCCCCCTGCAAAGACTCCCTGGGCAGATGGAATCCCATGATCCTCTGCAGGATTGCGTGTTTGCATTGTTGGGTCTGGAACTGGATACATCGTGGGAAAGAAAAGTTGCAGATCTTACTGCAACAATAACACAAATGTGCCATTAATAGGAACAGTATGAAGGTAAAAAAGGTCAAAAGAGAAGGTTTCACTGAAATGTTCACAATTAGTGCAGTTTTAATTGTTAATTGATGAATTGTTGAATTGTACTTTTCCATTGTGTATTGTAGTAATCTGGGGCTGTTGTGAGTGTTATTTGTGTGTAATTTTCTCCTCTTGTTTGGCCCCTCGGTAATCTGCAGCACTGTTAAATTACAGATTTCTCCTAATGCCTTTAATTTCTTCCTCCCTGTGGATATTAAGATTAAATAGTAGCAGGGCCTTGCTTTGGATCCTTGCCTCCTAAAAGAATGTAAAATATGGCAGATTAGAGGCTTATGAGGCATGTAAACACAAGCAACATGGACATTCTCCCCGCCGAACGCAATCCAGACCGCTCTGTGCGGCAGTTACAGTAAAACGCGGACATTCTCCCCGCCGAACGCCATCCAGACCGCTCTGTGCGGCAGTTACAGTAAAACGCGGACGTTCTCCCCGCCGAACGCCATCCAGACCGCTCTGTGCGGCAGTTACAGTAAAACGCGGACATTCTCCCCGCCGAACGCCATCCAGACCGCTCTGTGCGGCAGTTACAGTAAAACGCAGACATTCTCCCCGCCGAACGCCATCCAGACCGCTCTGTGCGGCAGTTACAGTAAAACGCGGACATTCTCCCCGCCGAACGCCATCCAGACCGCTCTGTGCGGCAGTTACAGTAAAACGCGGACATTCTCCCCGCCGAACGCAATCCAGACCGCTCTGTGCGGCAGTTACAGTAAAACACGGACATTCTCCCCGCCGAACGCCATCCAGACCGCTCTGTGCGGCCGTTACAGTAGAATCAGGCCTCCATGTCACTGCGTTCCCCTCCCAGACCAGCAGCAATGTTTCACAGTGCTGTGCACAGGCTGCTGGAGTCCTCCACCACAGCCCTGTCAGTCCGTCACATCAGAGCACTCCTCTCGTTTCCCTGAGCTTTTCATTCCTGCTCGTCTGCTTTATATTCATGGAATGTGGAGGTATCAGAATGGCATTCAGCTGGAGTCTGATTCTAATTGTGTCTTGCTGAAAGAGGATTTTACCATTTCATCATGAAACTGGAGCCTTTGAGTCCACAGCTCACACATCAGGTACGGCAATGTCATCCCCTGGAGCTGAGAGCGGCATTCAGTCAGTTTGGGCTTACAGAGGCGCAGTGAGCCCGTCTCAGTTCTGCTGCTCCAGGGTGCATACCTCAGCCCCCAAAGCCCGCCTCTGAGACACTCAGGCCACTAATTTGCAGTGTTGCACAATTCCAGTTGCAGACTGTGGTAGTTTATTTCTGCAGCTTTGTCTGCATGTGAGATGGCTGTGTTTTTGCATAGGCCCTCTCTTCTGCATAAGAGCCTGTGAGACGGCTGTGTTTTTGCATAGGCCCTCTCTTCTGCATAAGAGCCTGTGAGACGGCTGTGTTTTTGCATAGGCCCTCTCTTCTGCATAAGAGCCTGTGAGACGGCTGTGTTTGTGCATAGGCCCTCTCTTCTGCATAAGAGCCTGTGAGACGGCTGTGTTTGTGCATAGGCCCTCTCTTCTGCATAAGAGCCTGTGAGACGGCTGTGTTTGTGCATAGGCCCTCTCTTCTGCATAAGAGCCTGTGAGACGGCTGTGTTTTTGCATAGGCCCTCTCTTCTGCATAAGAGCCTGTGAGACGGCTGTGTTTGTGCATAGGCCCTCTCTTCTGCATAAGAGCCTGTGAGACAGCTGTGTTTGTGCATAGGCCCTCTCTTCTGCATAAGAGCCTGTTTTCTGAGACAGAGTGGTGGCGTATGAGTGAGTCACACAGATTACATGCAGAATTAAGCTGCCTTTGATTCAGTGGTAATGTATGAGACTGCAAAATGCCTCTTTGCAGTGGTGTGCAGTGCCTTCTTACTTCATTACAGGAGGTTTGCTGAATTTGGGTACTTTTGTCAAAGCTGACTCATTACAGGTGCACTAAAAAGTGGTGCTGAATTCTGTATGGATGTGTCTGTGGCGGTTTTCACACCACCACAGAATTATTCTGTGATCTCTGAAGGTTGACCGCTAGAGCTAATGAGTTAATTGGGGACATTATTTTGTTCAGTAGGCCTGCTGATCGCTGTGCTGAATGGAGCAGCTCACTGGGCTGGGGAAGAGCAGGGCACTGAGCTGGGAAGAGCAGCTCACTGGGCTGGGGAAGAGCAGGGCACTGAGCTGGGAAGAGCAGCTCATTGGGCTGGGGAAGAGCAGGTACTGGGCTGGAAAGAGCAGCTCATTGGGCTGGAAGTGTAGCTCATTGGGCTGGGGAAGAGCAGGTACTGGGCTGGGAAGCGCAGCTCATTGGGGTGGGAAGAGCAGGCACTGGGCTGGGAAGAGCAGGGCACTGGGCAGAGGAAGAGCAGCTCACTGGGCTGGGGAAGAGCAGGGCACTGGGCTGGGAAGAGCAGCTCACTGGGCTGGGGAAGAGCAGCTTACTGGGCAGGGGAAGAGCAGCTCACTGGGCTGGGGAAAAGCAGGTCACTGGGCAGGGGAAGAGCAGCTTACTGGGCTGGGGAAGAGCAGGGCACTGGGCAGGGGAACAGCAGCTCACTGGGCTGGGGAAGAGCAGGTCACTGGGCAGGGGAAGAGCAGCTTACTGGGCTGGGGAAGAGCAGGGCACTGGGCTGGACTCTCAGAGGACATTCAGACATGAGATAAAATTTAAGGTATAAAAGCAGGTAATGTGATACACATTTATAACAAAGCATTGTGCTGGTGAAGCTGGTGTTTATTGCAGCTCAGGCAGTTAGCGGTTCATGAATGTTTCTGGGCCTTTTGCCACGGGTCTTGCCGAAGCGTTGGCGTGGCGGCCCCGTGAGGGCAGAGCGATCCGGCCGCTGGGACAGGCTCCTGGCAGAGGGGCTGGCCTGAAGCTTGCGTCTCACCGAAATCTGATCTGTATCAATACAGCCAATCACACAGCAGCGAGCCGACAAGAGTGGGGCCCAGCTCGGGTTCGAGTTTCAGGTGGAAGTAATGAGCAGAGAGAGGCAAGGGGTCGGGATGACTAAGCGAGGATCCGCTAGCACTGTGCTCCATGTCCTCCCAGTGCAGAACTGAGTCAGGCTGGAGGGGAGGAGATTCACTGTGGAGCACAGCACAGCAC
Source organism: Albula glossodonta (assembly GCA_019788955.1). Classification (NCBI taxonomy): domain Eukaryota; kingdom Metazoa; phylum Chordata; class Actinopteri; order Albuliformes; family Albulidae; genus Albula; species Albula glossodonta. The sequence continues at coordinate 527,001 of JAFBMS010000160.1, forward strand.
AGCGTATCTGTTCAGTATGAGCAAGAACTGCTAATGCCACAGCCTCCCTGCAGACATGAAACTAACCTGTATCCTCACTACACAGCAATCTCTCTGATAGTTACATGCTTTCTCTCTGCATGTGTGTGTAATCTCTGTTTTTTTATTGTAATCTAACTAACTTAATTTTGTGTAATCTAGCTGAGTAGCCTCTCTGCATAGCTGCACACTGCTTGCTAACAGCACTTCCAGCAGACCAGCACAGGTGTAGCCAGTGTAACCCAGTGCAGTTTGCACTCACAGTTTGCACTCACAGTTTGGACTGGGTTTCAGAAATAATAAAGTTGCCATCGGTAATATATTTATGTTTGTATTTAATGCTGCCTGCCCTTGACACAGGATTGGCCAGTTTAGTTTGGGATTGGCCTGCTTGGCTTGTGATTGGCTGGTTTGGGGATGTTTTTTTGTTGGGTAATTTGGCAGCCGCCCCAGTAGGGTAACCGTTCATGCTGCATTCCAGCTGAATGCTGAGAGCCACTGCAGCTGTGTGTGTGTGTGTGTGTGTGCGCGTGCGTGTGCGCGCGTGTGCGTGCGTGTGCATGTGTGAGAGTGTGTGTGTGTGTGTGTGTGTGTGTGTGAGAGAGTGTCGGAGACAGTGTGTGTGTGGTTGTGTGAGAGTGTGTGTGTGTGTGAGAGAGAGTGTGTTACCTTTTGAGAGTGTATGTATGTGTGTGTGTGAGAGAGCGTCAGAGACAGTGTGTGTGTGGTTGTGTGAGTGTGTGTGTCAGTTCTGCTTATTATGAATGACTTTACAGTGCAGATTACTGATAATATTATACAAAAGAAAACATCCTGGAGGTCACCTGGTCACATCACCCTGCAACGTGTAAAACTCTTCACCATTTCCTCTTTAAGTTTCACGTTAGATGCAGTAGATCTTCTTGTAGGTGTGTGTCTATTTATATAATACAGCAAGCAACCCTGAGGAAAGGAAACCAAAACCAGGGTAGTACAGCAGAACTCAGGCAGAGTTCTCCAGGGTAGTACTCAGAACTCAGGCAGAGTTCTCCAGGGTAGTACAGCAGAGCTCAGGCAGAGTTCTCCAGGGTAGTACTCAGAACTCAGGCAGAGTTCTCCAGGGTAGTACTCAGAACTCAGGCAGAGTTCTCCAGGGTAGTACAGCAGAGCTCAGGCAGAGTTCTCCAGGGTAGTACAGCAGAGCTCAGGCAGAGTTCTCCAGGGTAGTACAGCAGAACTCAGGCAGAGTTCTCCAGGGTAGTATAGCAGAACTCAGGCAGAGTTCTCCAGGGTAGTACAGCAGAACTCAGGCAGAGTGCTGTTCCACAGTAGAGTTTAGGGGAGGGGGTGGCAGGGCGGTGGGAGGGAGGTCTTGTGTTTCTAGGTCAGGCCTGCCTGCGTTTTCTTCCCTCAGTGTAACAGGGAACAGCTGAGCTCGGCCTCCTTTCTCACAAACAAAGGAGGGGAAGAATCTGGGCGGCCGAGTTCTGGCCAAGTCGCTCGCATCATTTCCTGCCACATCTGGGATAGATCAGGGCAGAGGGAGGAGAGGAGAGAGATCTGCCAGCCACAGTCTCCACAGCTGCTATGCTAGCCTCGCAGTTTACTGACTCACAGCCACTATATTGCTACACTACGCTCACAGCCCATGTACTCACAGCCACTGTGCTGCTGTGCTAGCTTCACAGCCCATAGACTCACAGCCACTATTCTGATGCGCTAGCCTCACAGCCCATAGACTCACAGCCGCTATGCTGCTATGCTAGCCTCACAGCCCATAGACTCACAGCCGCTATGCTGCTACACTAGCCTCACAGCCCATAGACTCACAGCCGCTATGCTGCTACACTAGCCTCACAGCCCATAGACTCACAGCCACTATGCTGCTACGCTAGCCTCACAGCCCATAGACTCACAGCCACTATGCTGCTATGCTAGCCTCACAGCCCATAGACTCACAGCCGCTATGCTGCTATGCTAGCCTCACAGCCCATAGACTCTGAGCCACTATGCTGCTATGCTAGCCTCACAGCCCATAGACTCTGAGCCATTTTGCTGCTACGCTAGCCTCACAGCCCATAGACTCATATATAGCACATATCAGTGATGAGCAGTTACAGTTAGCTTGGCAAGTACCTGAAAATCAGGAGAGAGCATACTTTATTAACGTGATTTTTGCTGATTATAATCCTGTGGTTGTGAGATAGCAAGCGGCTTAATGTACGTGCTGGGAACATTTACTGCAAACTTTCTAACATTCCTGGGAGCGCCCTGGGAAACTGCAGTGCTCTGTAACTCCTGTCATGGTGGATCCTGTAGGGGGCGCTGTGTAATTCTTGTCTCTGTCCTGCAGGATGCTGTAGCCCCAGGCGGGACGGCCCAGAGCAGAGATGAGCCTGACGTCCTGGTTCCTGGTGAGCAGCGGGGGAACGAGGCACCGCCTGCCTCGTGAGATGATCTTCGTGGGTCGGGACGACTGCGAGCTGATGCTGCAGGTGAGAGGGATGCTGCACAAGGCTTAACACTGACTAAGGTTAACACTGAGCAGGGTTAACGCTGACAGGGTTAACACTGATGGGGGCTAACGCTGATGGGGGCTAATGCTATCAGGGGCTAACGCTGACTGCCTCAAACTGACCATAACACTGACTGCACTCATATCTGCAGTCTGAATGTACTAAACACAGGCTCCATGGGGTCCATACTGTGGGCTGTGCTGTAGTCAGCAAGATCTTTGCAATCTCTGGCTGAGCTGTAGACTCCTGGGGTTTGGACATGGCACTTTAATTAACCCCCCTCTCTGTCTAAGCCCAGCAAACCCGAGACGTGCACCAGGCCTGTCTCTGCTGAGAGACACGTGTCTTCAGGGCTCTGCGGGGGTTGAAGCTGTATAACTTACTCCACAGTGAGGGTTCAGAGCCATCCGAGTGCAGGGCTGGACGTTTGTGTGTGGAAGTGGGGTCTGAGCGCAGGGCTAACTGGAGAGAATCGGGGTCCCGGGCCCTGGCCGAATGAGACAGCCAACACTGAACAAAAGACCCAATCAGTGTCCCGCAAGAGTCACTTCATTATGACAATGTGCAAATACTGTGCACTGGGGCTGCATGAAATGGAGAAAAAATGCGATATGTGATTCATTTATGGATTATCACGATGCTGATATGTGATGCGATAAACCATAGATTAATGTATTTAATCAGATTCAGTTATTTTTAAGTATATTTAAAACCTGAAATAATGAAATTTCCAATGTGCATGTTTCCTGTTCTTCCTGGGTAAAGAAACGTCGCTCCTGACTTCTTAGTGACCAGTAAATCTTTTCGTGTGGCCATCACCAGCCACACAACCGAGGTTCTTCATTTAAGAATCAGATCACCTTATAGAGTCGTGGCAGCTGCCGCACTTTGACCCTCAGGCCAGCTCATTTCCTCGACAAGCCAACTAGCGTGCTAGAAGGTTCTTTGCTTCACACTGGATTCATTGCTTCCTGCTTGTCTTGCACATGATGTCATCGGTGCACAAGCGTCTTCGTCAAGAGCCAGTTGTACGCATGACTATTCTCTGATATCTACGTTTCCATACAGTTGTTGGCTTAATAAATCAAGGCAAGTAAATCATCACAAAAAAGCACTGCTATATGCTTATGGACAATATTTTTCAATATGCAATATAGCATGCAGCCCTCCTGTGCGCATACATATGGATTTATAAACAAACCTCAGGACCTAATGGTGCTAACTGGGCGTTGATCCTCCCTAACTGTGCGCAGTTCTGTTTGAATGATTAGCATTCTGAGTGCTCTTGCTAGTTTGTGCAAGTTTTTTGCTCATGTATTCACAGGGAGTGAACAGGGTTTGATTAATTTAGTAATTACAAAGCTGGAATTGGGCACTTGCTCCGTGACATTTTTAATGTGCTCTTTTTGGGAAATCATACCATGAAGATTGGGAGCTTCAGTATAATTGGCAGGATGGCCCTCATTTCCATAACAATGTGTGGGGGCAGAGAGGAGCAAGCAAGGAGTCCTTTATCGCACTGGATCTAACTGCATGGACCACCGTCCCAGGCTTAGTCATCCACTGAGTGCTTCCTTTTGTTCACACTGACGTTGACTGTATCAAAGTGATTGATGTGGTGAATTAAATCCCGGTCAGAGGAGATAAGCGCAGAGAAGCCCTGTGTGACCTTGTGTGAACAAACTCTCCATTGGCAGGGCCAGAGATGTGAGACTGGAGTTAGGAGCAGCTGGTACTGTCACAGGAGTGTGTGTGTGTGTGTGTGTGCGTGTGTTTATGTGTGTTTATGTGTTAGTGTGTGTGTCTGTGTGTGAGAGTATGCGTGTGTGTCTGTGTGTATGAGAGTGTGTGTCTATGTGGGTGAGTGTGAGTGTGTTTGTATGTGTTCTCTGTTTTAGTGATCAGTTCCTCTTATTTCTGTACACCGTACCTGATCTTTCTGTGTGCATTTCACTAGTTAAATAACATTTACTTTGGTAAGAATAAAATTTTCTCTGTATCAGACCAGGGTCAAGCAATCATGCATAATAATTTAAAACCACAGACACCAGTGAAGTTCCTGTATTTATCAACATTCAGAAGAAAATTCTTATGTCATATCATTGACAGTTTTGAGTATTAACAAGCTTTGTTGAAAATTCACACAAATCTACTGGAGTTATTTTAAAATTAGTTTCACCAGCGCCTACAGAGCTGAAGTGTGTTTGATAGCAGCTGGTTTGAAAAGGAGACAGACTTGGTCCAGTAGCTGCAGTAGGAAGTGTAGTAGTGGAGGTGGCTGTAGCTTTAGCTATAGTAGCATAATCACAGTAGGGGCAGTATCTGTGTAACAGCTGTAATAGTAGTTGCATTTGCAGTATCTGTAGCAATAGTAATAAATAATTGTAGTAGCGATTCATAGTAGTAGCTGTAATATTGTAGCAGTAGCTGTGGCAGTAGTTATAGTAATAAGCAGTAGCATTAGCATTAGCTGTAACAGTAGTATTAGTAAAAAGCAGTAGCATTAGTGGTGGCAGTGGCTGTTGTAGCTGCAGTAGTACTGGTTGTAGCAGTACGGGCTGCCATATCGGTGGCTGTTGCAGAGATAAGGGCTTCCCTCGTGGTACCTCTGACCCCCCCAGGAGCGGGGGGGTCATAAGATGGAGCAGGACAGTCACAGCTCTGTTACTCTGTTGTGCGTGAGAGACGGGGGGGTCCTGGCACAGATCCACCCATTCAGAGCTCCTCTTCCCCCCGGGGGTCTGTCTGTCCCCAACAAGTCATTTATTCATACAGCCTTGAAAGCCCCCCAGGGGGAGTGTGTGTGTGTGTGTGTGTGTGTGTGTGTGCGCAGGGCTGTGTGTGTGTGTGTGTGTGTGTGTGGGTGTGCGCGCGGGGGTGTGTGTGTGTGTGTGTGTGTGTGCGCAGGGCTGTGTGTGTGTGTGCGTGCGTGCGTGCGTGCGTGCGCAGGGCTGTGTGTGTGTGTGTGCGCAGGGCTGTGTGTGTGCGCGTGTGCGTGCGTGCATGCGTGTGTGTGTGTGTGTGTGTGTGTGTGTGTGTGAGTGCGTGTGTGCGTGCATATGCAGTGCTGTGTGTGTGCGTGTGCGTGCGTGCATGCCTGTGTGTGTGTGTGTGCGTGTGCGCAGGGCTGTGTGTGTGTGTGCGCGTGTGTGCGCGTGTGCGCGTGTGTGCGTGCGTGCGTGCGTGCGTGCGTGCGTGTGTGTGTGTGTGCATAACCACAAACCTGACCTAAATAGCGAAATCACCACTCTTAAAGGTAAACACCAAAAAACTCTGCAGAGGTATAATAAGCAAAGAGTCTTTTGTTTTGCAGATGTTGTGAAAGTAGCGAGGCCTTTATATCAGCGTTATATCAGAGCTATTTTTCTGCTGCTGTTTTCAAACCCTGAGGTGATGAAAAGAATATGTTCTTCTCCCATTTACAAATCATGAATAATTTAAGGTAACCAAACCTCAGTTCCTCTTTGTTTTACTGTGCATTGGTATTGAATTAGAACACAACATACACTGTAAAATATGTAGGTCCTTTTTTCCATTAGCCTCCAGGGTCCCACTCAGCGCTAGCTTTAGCTATGTTACGGATGCACATGTTGTGATATTAATATAAAAATCGTGTTGTACCTCATGTCCCTTCGTGAGGCTGAGCCCCACTGCTGTGCTAGTTTGAAGGTAAGCCTCTAAAAAAGGGAAAACTCCATATTAATGACAGCCTACTGACTCTCCCATTTTGGGGGAAAATTGTCCAAGTGAAGTTGAGTATCATGTGGTCATCAGTGTAACCACACTACCTGAAAGTACTTTGATGAATAATGTTTTTCATGGGTGAACTCCACATTTACTGGCACAGCACAAGTGGCAGAACACAAACATAGCACTGGATTTACCATGTTTTATTCATGTCTGTCTGTGATACTGTGCATTTACTCCAGTCTGAATGCGAGTGTTTTCTCAGTAACTGTCATTCAGAGGTCATTCCAGGCAGCTGATGCAGTACACTGCGCTGTGCTGAGCTGAGGATGGTGCTGTGCTGAGGATGGTGCTGTGCTGTGCTGTGCTGTGCTGTGCTGAGCACAGGCAGGTTTTCTCATGTGAATCTGTGCTCTGTTGTGGTGCTCGTTGATAGCTTCCTCAGAGCTCCTGTTCTCAGGCCAGCGCATAACATGCTTAGGGTGTGAAGGTCAAAGGTGAAGGTCATGTTAGAGGAGACTTCTTGCTGTGGGAGCACTTTCGAGAGCGTGGCCTCTGTCATTAGTGGCTAGCTACTGTGCGTGTGTCTGCTGTGTGTGATCCACTGACTGGGTGCTATTTATGTTAAGTGGGGCAGATTCCTGGCAGGTTAATTTTAGTTTTGTGTCGGTGGGGGGGGGGGCAGGCTGGCTTTGTGCCAGAGCAGGGGAGGGAAGGGGAACAGCCAGTGCCCTGTGCACCAGTGCAGGTGTGCCAGGCTCTGTATGCAGCCTCCCTACTTCAGCCTCTCTGCCAGGCTAGCCTTTCTGCTCATGTGAAAGTGACTCAGGCCAGCGGTTAGTTTATTTGATGTGTCGCGTGGGCTGTATCCAGGGTGACGCTGCGCAAGCAGAATCCAGGGTGATTACTTGGCCAGTGCAGCTTCCTGTTGTGTGGAATGTACCTTCCTCACAGGTTCTGAGCATGCTCAGTGAGTTCACAAACATGTCTGCCTTCTCACAGAGGGGCAGATCTCATCCTCAGAGTTACTGCAGGTGTCAGGCAGCTCATTGGAAATAACCTTAAAAACATTGCCAAAGTCTTTTTTTTTTCCTTATTTTGTATTTTTATTTTCTCAATATTTGTGATTTTTCAAACAATCATGCAAATTCAAATTCACTGTGACTAAGAATGTTACCTAGCAACAGTCTTTCCACCCCCAGCAGTGGGGCACAAATCCCCGATACGGCTGAATCCTCATTCTCCCACAGAATGCTAAGTTTGACTTAATTTAACAGCAGGATGTTAATGAACAGACATAAACCTCCCGCCCGCTCCAGTCCCTCAGACAGTACGTCCCTCAGGATGCCATCAGAACAGCATTCACTCTTCAGTGCCTCAAAAGAAGAAACAGTGTGACTTTCAGACGGTTCTGCAGAAGAGCCGGCGCAGAGGCCGGAACATAGCAAGCGTCTGTTCTGTAAACGGGTTTACTTTTCCAAATCGTCCCTCTGGCCTCAGGGGAAGTAGCAGAGCGGAGAGACTGTCTTGAGCGTGAGTCAGCCACGAGCGCACAGGCCAGACTTCAGCCATATGAATGTATTTATTGGCTGTAGCAGGGTCACATGATCATGCCAGTGGAGTGCCAGCGCTCTATGCTGGGACTACTCTTCACACCAGGGTGCTGAACCTGTTTGAGTGTCTAACACACACCCAGGCCTGAACACCCCAACACTGTGGAGCTGTGAGTCTGAGACCTGGAGCTTTCAGCTACCAGAGCACCGTGGAGCTGAGTTATTACTGGTTTAGTACAGCATCAGTGCATTATTCTGGATGCTGTCCTGTTCAACAGTGACCTTGTGCCAAGTGTCCCTCCACATGTGACCAGATGAGCAGATTTGTTTGTGACATCACTGAACCTCATGCTTGAAGTGCAGCTTGTGTTAATTTGAAGTTTGCATGTTAGCCAAATTAGCCATCTCCACAGAACTGCAATAGGGAGTAGTGCACACTGTACTGACATTGCAGGAGTATAGTGTACATTCATGTTTAAAGTATAATAGAGTATAGGGTGCACTCTAATGAAATTGTAGGAGTGTAGTGTACACTCATGTTACAGTATAATAGAGTATAGTGTGCACAATAGTGTCATTGCAGTGTAGTGTACACTCATGTTACAGTATAATAGAGTAAAGTGTGCACTGTAGTGACATTGCAGAAGTGTAGTGTACACTCATGTTACAGTATAATAGAGTAAAGTGTGCACTGTAGTGACATTGCAGAAGTGTAGTGTACACTCAGTGCACTGTAGTGATGGTGTGGTGGAGGGTAGATGTTTTCTCAGTCACACTGCGTGTGGTGTAGTGTGTGGAATACGCTGCCTCAGTGTGTGTGTGTGTGTGTCTCTGTGTGTCTCGCCTCCTTGCGCTCCCTCAGTCTCAGGTACAGGTGAGCACCTGTGTACCTGAGCCCGTGCCCTTCTCGTGTGCTGAAGCCGTGTTCTGTGCACAGTGTCTCCTCTCTAATCCTGCTTTATCCCCTTTTATCTCACTTAATCGCTGCTGTAAGCTCCACAGAGCAGCACAGCTCTGCTGTAAATGTGTGGATCACTGCAGCATGCTGCCTCAGACACAGGCCTTTGCTCCCTGTGGCATACCATCAAAACTGCCCGTTACATCCACAGCCTTATTTAATACAAAACCTACTGCTGCAAAATAGAGAAAATACCTATAAATGTCTTTACCTAAAAAAGTGTAACTGGCTTAGCCTCTGTTTACTCCAGTGAAACTGAGCCAGCCTTTGGCTTGCTAGTGTTTATCTCTGGTCACAGCCAGTAATGGCACCTTAATGTGCCTGGCACACAGTGTGTGAGGTGAATTCCCAAAGCAAAAGTGGCTGTAGGAAAATGGCTGCAGCTCGCTGGAGCTGCGCAGCTTTTGCTCTTGTCTCTAGCGTCTGTCTGCATAACTGCGCATAACTGCGCTGACTGTTACTCTCGGCTGTGTTCTATAGCGTCTGTCTGCATAACTGCGCTGTCTGTTACTCTCGGCTGTGTTCTATAGCGTCTGTCTGCATAACTGCGCATAACTGCGCTGACTGTTACTCTCGGCTGTGTTCTATAGCGTCTGTCTGCATAACTGCGCTGACTGTTACTCTCGGCTGTGTTCTATAGCGTCTGTCTGCATAACTGCGCTGACTGTTACTCTCGGCTGTGTTCTATAGCGTCTGTCTGCATAACTGCGCTGTCTGTTACTCTCGGCTGTGTTCTATAGCGTCTGTCTGCATAACTGCGCTGACTGTTACTCTCGGCTGTGTTCTATAGCGTCTGTCTGCATAACTGCGCATAACTGCGCTGTCTGTTACTCTCGGCTGTGTTCTATAGCGTCTGTCTGCATAACTGCGCTGACTGTCACTCTCGGCTGTGTTCTATAGCGTCTGTCTGCATAACTGCGCTGTCTGTTACTCTCGGCTGTGTTCTATAGCGTCTGTCTGCATAACTGCGCTGTCTGTTACTCTCGGCTGTGTTCTATAGCGTCTGTCTGCATAACTGCGCTGACTGTTACTCTCGGTTGTGTTCTATAGCGTCTGTCTGCATAACTGCGCTGACTGTTACTCTCGGCTGTGTTCTATAGCGTCTGTCTGCATAACTGCGCATAACTGCGCTGACTGTTACTCTCGGCTGTGTTCTATAGCGTCTGCTGGTGCACCATTTCATTTTCAGTGCGCATGTAAGAAACAGATGAACACAGCCTCCAGCAAGGAGCCAAGTCTCTTAGGACCCAGTGCTTTGCCTTTATGGACTGATGGCCGTTCTCAGCTCCACACAGCTAAGCTGTGCACTGTGGACACTCTGCCATCTCCTCTTCAGTTTTACTCATAAGGTTATTGATATGTCATTGTATTAATCTGATGGAGCATTAAGTTACAGTTTGCTTCAGTCATCAGTCCAGTGAAACCATGTGGGAAAGGGAGTGGACACCCATGCCTTCACAGGCACATGTGACTCAGACCAAAGTCTGACATCACTTCCTGTACTTTGTGAATGGGGTTTTACAGTGGTACAGGTCTGAAAAGTTACAGGCAGAATGCTCACAACTGTCTGAAATGTAAAAGTCAATTTTCTGAATCCTCCAAAAACCCGTGAATGTTCTAGCTCCGATGTGTCGTAGCTTTCCTGTTCATAAACCCAATGAATGAAAGGAGGCTGTTCCTCTACCTGCTAGTACCTGCGCTCCTGTGTCGCTCTCTGTTTCCACTTTCTGAGTGTCTCTTCCATTAAATCAGAAAGTGTGTTTAGCTGGAAACCTGGTTCTTGTGTTTATAATAGTGATTTTGTGTGTGTTTACGTTCTAACTTTTTATTTTTTGTGTAACCCTGTTTTGTGTTTCTAGTCCCGGAGTGTTGACAAGCAGCATGCAGTCATCAACTACGAGGCGGCCAGCGATGAGCACAAAGTGAAGGACCTGGGGAGCCTGAACGGGGTGAGCTTGAGCATGTGCTCTGAATGTGCAGCTTTGTGGCTTGGCTGGAGCAGCTCCACAGAGTCCCTCTGATGTGTGTTTTCCTGCTGGAGGAATGTTTTCGCCTCCTCTGCAGTTTTTTGGCGTTTGTGAGGATGACACAGCGTTGAGGAAATGCTTTCCCCGTCTCAGCCCCTCCGAACTCGAGTCTGAGTCAAGTGTTTGTGTTATAGCTGCTGCCTCACTCACCACATTCCCTACCGCTAAAACCCTGTAGCTACTTACAGATCCTCAGACAGGAAGTCAGACTCACACCACTTCCTGTGACTCATGGTAACTGCATTCCCTCTCTCTCTCACCACCATTTCCTCTTAAACTCTGTCTTCCCCCACTGGCAGCCACACCACCCTGTACCCTTCTACTGTCACACTGCTGAAGCTAAGCAGCCACACCACCCTGTACCCTTCTACTGTTACACTGCTGAAGCTAAGCAGCCACACCACCCTGTACCCTTCTACTGTCACACTGCTGAAGCTAAGCAGCCACACCACCCTGTACCCTTCTACTGTTACACTGCTGAAGCTAAGTAGTAAGTTTGATATTGGTTAGTGCTTTGATAGGAGTCTACAGTGACCTTATGTTATTATTGTAACACTCCTACTTTGTTGATGAAAGTCTGTACTATCTCTATATGGGGTTTGTGGTCTCCAGGACCGCAAACAGAATATGAGTTAATGTGTTGTACCAGACCTGAGATGTTGCCGTTCTCACGTGTACCTCACATAGCTGATACAGAATGTGGTCTTGAGTGCAGAGGGAAGGTTTCGCCTGGAATCAGCTGAAACCAATCGCAAAGCTGATCTGAGCCACAGCGAATTCACTGTCTCAGCTGCCGATAGTCATACCCCAGAATAAACCCGTTTAGCAATGAGCACATTGTGATGCTGACCGGGTCAGAGTTGTGATTGGATTTGAGCCTTAATGGTTAAGTACGATGTTATGGTGTGGGAGCAATGCCAAGTTGGTCACACAGGACCAGAGAGGCCGGTGCAGATTAGTAACCCTACCATCCCGGGTGTTTGGGCTGCAGCGCACAGCCAGTGTGGATGCACAGGGCCCCAGGCCCCCCTCAGCAGCGGCCGGCTCTGCCATATGCAGGGCACCACACAGCAGCTCTGTGCATAAATCTGTAACCTCTCTGTGAGAAGGACTGCATCTGCTCTCACTCCACACACTGAAGAGTACCTGAAGTCATGCTATAAAAATTTGCTTCAGATTGCCATCAAAGCACATTTTTAGTCTGTTCTCATTTATTCAAGCCTAATTTAGCTCTCGGTGAGTTTTATGATAATATGTGTTCAGAGAGTTGAGCGGATTGCCGGTGAGTGGATGTGTTGAGTGAGGCATGATGGGAAAGCTGACGACACTGACAAGTGCCCTGTCTCCTGTTCCTTTCAGACGTTTGTGAACGACGTCCGCATCCAGGAGCAGATGTACATCACGCTGAAAATGGACGACAAACTGAGGTTTGGGTATGATATCCTTTCAACAAGGCGGAACCCGTTCTTCCTCTCAGATACCCTCAGCAGCGCAAACATTGCTGTGTCGTTAATCGCTTTTTCTCTGGATCAGGGCTGTTATGGTGCAGCCATGGTGCGGCTCGCTCTGAACTGCGTCTCATCAGGTTTCACACAGTGCCGAGCCCATTGAGCCGTCGCTATCGGTTTCCCTGCCATGGCAACCGCGTGTTTTTGCTCTGGCTGTGGGGCGGGGGTTTGCGCGGTAAGGAAAGGCATCGTTACCTCCTCAGCGTGCTGTCTGTCGTCTCTAACGTGGAGACGCGTGCTCAAACCCACGCAGTCTGCAGGGCGATGAAGCTGCACTGATTCTGCTGTCAGAGCGCCTTCATCCCGGTGAAGGTGGGAACACTGGCTTTGGCTGGGAGCTGAAAGAGGCCCGTTTTGCGCTGAGGGAAGAGAGGAGCTTGCTGAAGCTCCTTGTGTGTCTTTCCATAAGTGTCTGTCTGCTTCAGCATTTGAAAGCAAATTTTACACCCCGCCTTTCTGTTCCTGCATCTGACTTTGGTTTTCTAGCGACCGGTGGAAATTTGAGTGACCCAGATGGTTTAATTTTGTTATTGCATCTTGAACATTCTTCATATAAATGAAGTACAGTATGCAGGCCCTTTATTTCTGCTATGCGCTGATGAAGTGGTTAATGTGATTTTATATGAGAGGGTGAGTGTGAGTTTGTGTGAAGGGGTGAATGTGAGTTTACATGAGAGGGTGAATGTGAGTTTACATGAGGGGGTGAATGTGAGTTTACATGAGAGGATGAATGTGAGTTTGTGTGAAGGGGTGAGTGTGGGTTTGTGTGAAGGGGTGAGTGCGAGTTTGTGTGAAGGGGTGAAGGTGAGTTTGTGTGAAGGGGTGAGTGCGAGTTTGTGTGAAGGGGTGAGTGTGGGTTTGTGTGAAGGGGTGAATGCGAGTTTGTGTGAAGGGGTGAGTGTGGGTTTGTGTGAAGGGGTGAGGGCGAGTTTGTGTGAAGGGGTGAGGGTGAGTTTGTGTGAAGGGGTGAGTGTGGGTTTGTGTGAAGGGGTGAGTGCGAGTTTGTGTGAAGGGGTGAGTGTGAGTTTGTGTGAAGGGGTGAGTGTGGGTTTGTGTGAAGGGGTGAGTGTGGGTTTGTGTGAAGGGTTGAGTGTGGGTTTGTGTGAAGGGGTGAGTGTGGGTTTGTGTGAAGGGGTGAGGGTGGGTTTGTGTGAAGGGGTGAGTGTGAGTTTGTGTGAAGGGGTGAGTGCGAGTTTGTGTGAAGGGGTGAATATGAGTTGGAGTAAAAGGCCTTTCCTTAGCTTGTCTCACATACCAACCTGTTCACGGTGGTGCGGGGAGAGCTCCATGTTCCAGAGGAGGCTCTGAAGGTAAGACTGAGCCTGTGACATCAGTAATGCCTGCCTTTATATAGCACCTCTCATTTCTCTTCACTTTGTCTAGCTCTGATGATGCCATGTTTGTGTCTGGCGTTGATGTTATTGTTTGCTGTGTCTGATTCTGATGATGTCATGTGCTGTGTCTGGCTCTGATGATGTCATACACCCTCTCCATCAGCATGAGAAGTTCAGCAGCCAGCTGCAGCTGAGTAAGAAACTTTCTAACAGTGAGTCGTCAAAGTCACCCAAAACTGCCAAATCTCCCTCGGCCAAACCTGCCAAATCTGCTGAGAGCAAGGACACAGAGGCAGCCAGTGAGGGCACATCCAAGCCCACCGACGCCCACAAGGGGGAGGAGAAGATGGCAGGTGAGAGAGAGGGACTGAGCACAGTGAAACACAGCACGCCATACTGCAAAATGAAACATTGCCACACTGCAAACTGAAACACTGCACGCCATACTGCAAAATGAAACATTGCCACACTGCAAACTGAAACACTGCACGCCATACTGCAAAATGAAACATTGCCACACTGCAAACTGAAACACTGTACACTCCACACTGCAAAATGAAACATTGCCACACTGCACACTGAAACACTGTACACTATCGTTGGGATGGGCGTCTTAGGATCTCAGGATCAAATGTTTTTAATGTGTGACTGATATCAAGTGCAGTCCCTCCATTTTAAAGGATTGACAGTAGAGAGATGCTCATTTCTCCATTTGAAAATAATGGCTGATGTTTGGGGGAAGTCTCAGAGAGTGGGCAGAGTCTCCTGGCACAGGGTGGGGCTCAGTGAGTGGGCGGAGTCTCCTTTCACAGGGTGGGGCTTGGGGAGTAGGCGGAGTCTCTTGGCACAGGGCAGGTCTAAGATAGTGGGCGGAGTCTCCTGGTACAGGGCAGGGTATAGATAGCGGGCAGATTCTCTTGGCACAGGGTGGGGCTCAGACAGGGCGGGGCTCAGGGTCTGGGCAGCGGTTCTGCTGGTGCTGTGCCATGGTCAGCCAGCGCTGAAGCAGCAGCCTGGCTCTGACACTCACAGCGCTGCTGTTGGCCCAATTTAGCGTCCTGGATTAATGATGATCATCAGGCTGTGGGCGTGTTCCTCAGGCCCATGTGTGCAGATATCTCTGCCTCTAGGAGAATAAATGCAGGCTGTGATTTGCCTGTCTCCTGCGCCTCTGCCACCTGCTTATTACAGCCTACACACTGTCAGCTTAATGCTAATGCACAGCTACCCCCTCCAGGGCTACCTCCTAACACTGCTGTGTGTGTGTGTGTGTGTGTGTGCGCGTGCGTGCGTGCGTGCGTGCATGCACATTCGTGTGTGTGCGTGTCCGTGTGTGCGTGTTCGTGTGTGCATGTTCGTGTGTGAGTGTGTGTGTGTGTGTGTGTGTGTGTGTGTGTGTGTGTGTGTGTGCGTGCGTGCGTGCATGCATGCATGCATGTGCGTGTGCATGCGTGTGTGTACGGACCAGATCAAGCAAACATCTCACCACACTCAGACATGATTTATGCTGGGTGACGAATGAGTTATTGCACACAGTAACCTATTCTAGCCTTGGTTATTGTATGTAATTATTTTATTTCATAGGTTCTTCAACAAAAGGCAGTTATCACTAAAAATGGTGTTTTTCGGTCAGCAGATGTATTTGGTAACGTGATCCCTGCCCTTTGGTGACCTGAAGCTTGCTCTGCGATCGCCAGGCTTGCTTTGATTTTCATCTCAATGCAAATTCCTGTCATGCCCAAGAGCCTGGAGCCCTTTACCACACCAATGTGTGTGTGTGGAGCTCAGTGTGGACAGTGAACCCATCTCCCTTTTCATTAAGGTATTGTCAGTGAAGGTGTGAAGAGCTGCAGCTATGCACAGCTATGCGCAGCCTAGGCGGATGATTGGTAGATTCTGTCCTTCCTGCAGCTCTGGCTCCCTCTGATCCCTAAACCAGCACAGCTTCATTTCTGACAGGCTGCTGAGCCCTGCTGGCCACACAGTGCACTGCAGCACGATAACACACTTACAGTACTGTAACACACCCACAGCACGATAACACAAACAGCACTGTAACACACCCACAGCACGATAACACAAACAGCGCTGTAACACACCCACAGCACGATAACACAAACAGCACTGTAACACA
The DNA here is from genome assembly GCA_019788955.1 of Albula glossodonta. Classification (NCBI taxonomy): domain Eukaryota; kingdom Metazoa; phylum Chordata; class Actinopteri; order Albuliformes; family Albulidae; genus Albula; species Albula glossodonta. The sequence goes on from JAFBMS010000160.1 coordinate 542,715, forward strand.
CCCACAGCACGATAACACAAACAGCACTGTAACACACCCACAGCACGATAACACAAACAGCACTGTAACACACCCACAGCACGATAACACACTTACAGTACTGTAACACACCCACAGCACGATAACACACTTACAGTACTGTAACACACCCACAGCACGATAACACACTTACAGTACTGTAACACACCCACAGCACGATAACACAAACAGCACTGTAACACACCCACAGCACGATAACACAAACAGCACTGTAACACACCCACAGCACGATAACACACTTACAGTACTGTAACACACCCACAGCACGATAACACAAACAGCGCTGTAACACACCCACAGCACGATAACACAAACAGCGCTGTAACACACCCACAGCACGATAACACAAACAGCGCTGTAACACACCCACAGCACGATAACACACTTACAGCACTGTAACACACCCACAGCACGATAACACAAACAGCGCTGTAACACACCCACAGCACGATAACACAAACAGCACTGTAACACACCCACAGCACGATAACACACTTACAGTACTGTAACACACCCACAGCACGATAACACAAACAGCGCTGTAACACACCCACAGCACGATAACACAAACAGCGCTGTAACACACCCACAGCACGATAACACAAACAGCACTGTAACACACCCACAGCACGATAACACACTTACAGCACTGTAACACACCCACAGCACGATAACACAAACAGCGCTGTAACACACCCACAGCACGATAACACAAACAGCGCTGTAACACACCCACAGCACGATAACACACTTACAGCACTGTAACACACCCACAGCACGATAACACACTTACAGCACTGTAACACACCCACAGCACGATAACACACTTACAGCACTGTAACACACCCACAGCACGATAACACAAACAGCGCTGTAACACACCTACACACTCAGCTCTGTAACACACACATACACACACACTCAGCTCTGCGTGTATGACAGTGTGACTCAGGTTGGGTTGTGTTTGTATTTTAGGGGACATTGCTGCATTGCATCGGGGTACCCCTCTGTATGGCCAGCCATCATGGTGGGGCGACGGAGACGCTGACGATGAGAACTCCTTCAAACAAGAGAACAAAACCCCTGGCAAAAAGGCGGAGCCAAGTGCACTGGGTAAGACACAGCACAGAGGCTGCAGGTTCACTTCCCGAGCAGCGCACTGCCATGGTATCCTTGCTCAAGTGATAACTTATCCAGTATAGTCAATAGCATGTAAATATAAAGGCTGTGTAAGTCACTTTGGAGAAGGGCATGGCTAAATGCTTTAAATTGAGTGTAAAATTAAAGAGCAAATTAACAACAAAAGGATAAAAGAACAATGAAAACAATAACAAAATAGGCTGCTAAAATATTTGTGCTGATATACGCTTTTTGTTTTTTTTGAGTTGATTTGTCAGTAGATGCCATTTCCTGGGGATGTGTCACTGCACAAAGGGCCAATCAGGAGCTGAGCGGCTCTGCTGTGGCAGGTGCTGTCTCTTCAATGAGAACGACAGGAAGTGTAGCCATGGTTACGCACAGCCTTGTCTGAAGGATAATGAGTGTTGAGGCGGTGGGTAAGCCAGAGCAGGTTAGCGTGCGCTGGTGAACTCCCGGGCCAAGGTTAGCGTGCACTGGTGCACTCCCGGGCCGAGGTTAGCATGCACTGGTGCTTTCCCGGGCCGAGGTTAGCAAACTCTGGTGCTTTCCCGGGCGGAGGTTAGCATACTCTGGTGCTTTCCCGGGCCGAGGTTAGCATACTCTGGTGCACTCCCGGGCCGAGGTTAGCATACTCTGGTGCTTTCCCGGGCCGAGGTTAGCATACTCTGGTGCTTTCCCGGGCCGAGGTTAGCATACTCTGGTGCACTCCCGGGCCGAGGTTAGCATGCACCGGTGTTAGAGTATTACACTCTGTCTGCCCTCACAGAGGGATTTGACATTGGACGACCTTCATACCCTTGAGTCTAATTCAGGTCACCTCAGAAGAGAGCTCTCACTGGCTGGGGCACGATGCCACTGCCATCCCTGAGTGAGAGGGTGAACATGCTAGCATGCTCTGAGTGAGAGGGTGAACATGCTAGCATGCTCTGAGTGAGAGGGTGAACAAACTAGCATGCTCTGAGTAAGAGGGTGAACATGCTAGCATGCTCTGAGTGAGAGGGTGAACATGCTAGCATGCTCTGAGTGAGAGGGTGAACAAACTAGCATGCTCTGAGTGAGAGGGTGAACAAACTAGCATGCTCTGAGTGAGAGGGTGAACAAACTAGCATGCTCTGAGTGAGAGGGTGAACATGGCAGCATGCTCTGAGTGAGAGGGTGAATATGGCAGCAGGAATAGCAGAATACACACAATACACACTCAAACACGCACAAACACACACACGCACATCCAGCTCTCACAGCTGGGCTGTAAGTCAAAATGACTCCATCATTTCACCAGCACACTCTTACTGGCTGCTTCTCTGGCCTATGTAATGAATTCACCCTTCGGCCTCGTCACCTGAATGAATGCCCTGCCTGACGATGGAGGTGCTGTTGTAGGCAATCACAAGCTTTTATACCAGAATGGCTGAATTGTGGGTTTCTACCTAACATTCACAGCAATTCTTCAGCAGTCGTGACAATCAGTATTGCTTATTCTGCTGAAGTTTCAGTACTGTTTTAGGAGAATGGATTCATAAAACCAGGAAGTTGCACACAATGTGCTTCCTGTTATTTGATCCTTTCTGGAGAAAGATGAGGAGTGAATAAGGAGGTCTGGGAGGCAGTAATGCTTTATGCTCAGGTAACCGTCTAATTTCACTGCTAAATTTCTCTTTTTTTTTCAATAATTTTAACTTTTGAGCATGTAGAGGTAGTGTGCTGAGAGGAAAATTTAGTATTTTGGGCTATTCTGTTGGCAGTAATCGACAGATGGTCCAGCTGTTCAGAGTGTCATCTAGGATCACCTCCCCCGTAAGCTCGGGCTCCTAATGTGACTTAATGAGGTCACATGATCCTTTCTGAGTAATTAGCCCAGGGTGTGCTGATTGGCTGCTCCAGCTCTCCCTGACAGGAGGAGACCGCTCTCATTGTGCTTCACCCACAGTGCAGTGTGACCTTGTTCTTTCAAAGGTCTGAAAGAGAAGACAGACCCAGACAGTTATTCAGACAAACGATGGAATAGAGGCGAATATACAAAGCCCTGTGCTGTGTGTGTGTGTACGTGTGTGCGTGCATGTTTGTGTGCGTGCGTGCGTGCGTGTGGGTGTGGATGTTTGTGTACTGTCGCTATTGTGTTCACATCTCCCTTGAAAAATAATTTATTTCAATTAATTGTCCTGGTTATTTTGGGGCCAGGTGACCCACAGACATGGACACACCAAGACTCACAGATACCGACACACTGAGAAAGAGTCACTGGCACACTGAGGCTCACAGGTGCTGTGTTCTCATCCCTGTATCTCACAGACAGTAAAGAGCTGAAGAAGGTGAAGGAGGACAGCCTGTGCTCTCTGGGCCCGGAGCCCAGCTACTTTGAGATTCCCACCAAAGAGTCACAGAGGGGAGACAGCAGCATCCACGAGATTCCCACCAAGGACACAGAGGGTGTGGCAACCATTGCCACAGCAACTGTTGCTGGGTCTGCCTCAGCTGCTGCTCCTGGCCACGCCTCCTTCACCATTGAGTTTGACAGCACCTCCCCTGGAAAGGTGACCATCCGCGATCATGTGACCAAGAACACGGCCGAGCCACGCCCCCGTCCCCGGAAACCCCCCCAACTGGCAGGGGAGCTCAGCACTCTGCAGGCCGCCATCATGGCTTCTGAGACCAAAGTAGCTGATTGGCTGGCCCAGAATGACCCGCCCCTCCCCCGAATGGAGTCCACTGAGGACGACAGCAAGAGCATCAAGAGCGATGTCCCTGTGCACCTGAAGAGACTGAAAGGTACATATCTGTACTAAACCTGTACTTACTGCACCTGTACATACTTGTGCTACACCTGTACTCACTCTCAGATAATGCTCAATAAACAGGGCGTCACTGCTATTAAAATGAGGCACCTACATTCTGCTCAGCTACACTGCATCATCACCTCTGCTGGGAAGGCAGGCTGACCAATCAGCATCCAGCACCATACAAGACTGGATTATTTATCATTGGCTGATCGCGCTCAGAGCCCTCACAGAGAGTTCACTCTGGCAGCAGATCCGTATTGTGTGCGCAGTATTAGGACATTACTTCCTCATTTACGGTGCATGCTGGGACAATAACACTTCCTCATTTACAGTGCATGCTGGGACAGTAACACCTCCTCATTTACAGTGCATGCTGGGACAGTAACACTTCCTCATTTACAGTGCATGCTGGGACAGTAACACTTCCTCGGTCACACCGGCGGCTGGGATAGGAGAAAAGCTTCCTCAGTTGCTTGCTCTGTTAGTAGTTCCTGCTGTTATTGGTTTTCAGTTTCGCTGCCCAAAGTTATTGAGGTCTCAGAGTGGTGTGTTTCTGGTCCTCCTGTCCATGTCCTCTATAACCTCATGGCTTGATGTCATTCTGACGTGTTTCAGGAGACGCCATTCTGCCTCCTGTGTCCTCCCCTGGAGGAAAACCTGGGAAAAGGTTTGATTGGTGGGGCTCAGTGACTGTAGGAGGGGCGCAGTGACTGTAGGAGGGGCGCAGTGACTGTAGGGGGGGGCGCAGTGACTGTAGGGGGGGGCGCAGTGACTGTAGGGGGGGCGCAGTGACTGTGGGGGGGTGCAGTGACTGTAGGGGGGGCGCAGTGACTATGGGGGGGGCGCAGTGACTGTAGGGGGGGCGCAGTGACTGTGGGGGGGTGCAGTGACTGTAGGGGGGGGCGCAGTGACTGTGGGGGGGTGCAGTGACTGTAGGGGGGGGCGCAGTGACTGTAGGGGGGGGGCGCAGTGACTGTGGGGGGGTGCAGTGACTGTAGGGGGGGGCGCAGTGACTGTAGGGATGGGCGCAGTGACTGTAGGGGGGGCGCAGTGACTGTAGGGGGGGCGCAGTGACTGTGGGGGGGGTGCAGTGACTGTGGGGGGGGGCGCAGTGACTGTGGGGGGGTGCAGTGACTGTAGGGGGGGGCGCAGTGACTGTGGGGGGGGTGCAGTGACTGTGGGGGGGGGCGCAGTGACTGTGGGGGGGTGCAGTGACTGTAGGGGGGGGGCGCAGTGACTGTGGGGGGGGTGCAGTGACTGTGGGGGGGGTGCTGTGCAATCAGCTCTTCCGCTCTCAGGCTTTGAGTGCAGGTTTACATGTGAAAATCCCGCTGTAATTCTAGCTTCATGCCGAAGTGCTGCCGGTTAGAGACAGATGAGCTGATTTGATTTTGTGCTGTTCTGACTGAAATGCGTGGGCTCAGTTCTTGAGCGTTCATGGCCTATATGTCAGAGCGCTGCTGTAAATGCACCGTTGCATTAAATGCATTCCGCTGAGTGTGATTGATGGTCAACCGCAGCGCTCGACGGCCAGTGCAAACCTGCGTTTAGGATGTTAAGTGTTAAAAGGGTAGCCACAGATTCCCTCCCTCTCTCCTGTCTCTCTGTTCCTCTCCCTCGCTGTGTCTCTCTGTTCCTCTCTCTCGCTCTGTCTCTCTGTTCGTCTCTCTCGCTCTGTCTCGGGTCTGTCTCTCTGGTTCTTGCTGCTCGGCAGAGAGCGTGTCTTCGCTGATCTCAGTCTCAGTGATTAATCCTCTTAGTGTTTGGCTCAGTTTGTGAAGGCAGAGGAGGGACCGGTCTTACTCACTCTGCCGCTGCGCGCTCTCCGTGGTTTTGCTGCCGTCCCTGGCCCGGCTGCACGCTCTCCGTGGTTTTGCTGCTGTCCGTCGCTTCACTGTGCGCCCTCCGTGGTTGTGGTCGTGCTGCTGTCCGTCGCTCGGCTGCGGGTCTATGGGATTATGGGATGCGCAGCTCGGGTAGGGGCAGAGAGCTGCTGGGGTTGCTGGCTGCTGCAGACAGTTAAACAGGGCGGTACAGAGCATGCTCCAGCTCTGAGAGCAGCAGGGGGGAGGTGGTACAGTGTGCTGTGGGGGGGTACAGTGAGATGGGGGGGTGACAGTGTGCTGAGGGGTGGGGGTGGGTACAGTGTGCTGAGGGGGGGTACAGTGAGATGGGGGGGTGACAGTGTGCTGAGGGGTGGGGGTGGGTACAGTGTGCTGTGGGGGGGTACAGTGAGATGGGGGGGTGACAGTGTGCTGAGGGGTGGGGGTGGGTACAGTGTGCTGAGGGGGGTATAGAGTGCTGATTAATATTCATGATGTCAGGTGCGTCTCCACGGTGACGGGGCGGGTGAAGTGGGGGCTGAGGGGTCGCAGGGCTGTACTGTAACGCTGCAGAGGCACTAAGCGCTATGCAGGTTCCACACAGGGCTGGGCCTGTAGCTCACCCAGAGAAAACATAGCATTAGCACAGTTACAGCTTTGAATGGCATGCATGTTCCAGTCCCTGTCCTTCTTTTACATAGTTATATCAGTAGCATAAACTCCAGACATCATGTCAAAAGCTTATGAGGGAGAAAACATCACCTGTATCAGCTTATTGTTGGTTAACGTACCGATTAGTGCTGAAAAAAGCTGTTCTTACTTTTATGCTATCATGGCCCTGTTACCAACTGGCTGTCAGAACCACACTGAATATGTATGAGTGATGTTTTTCTTTTCTCTGGATGCATTTCATGTTGTCTCCGAAGAATGGGATGTGCTACCATACCAAGTAAGATTATAGAAAAGGAAAAGGAAAGAGACTCAATGTGCATCTCAGAGATAGCTGTTAATGTGCTCAAAAAAGCTATTCAATTAACTAGTATGCTCTATCACCCAGCCCTAACCTCATCAAACTTGCATCATACAAACTTGCATCTGATTAACTGACCAGTTTAACTCAGCCAGTGGGGAAAGTGAATAATGAATGTTTAAGGTTAATGTTAGTGCTTTCTCTCTCTCTCTCTCTCTCTCTCTCTCTCTCTCTCTCTCTCTCTCTCGTAGGGAGTAAGCATGAGGATGGCACGCAGAGTGACAGTGAAAATGGGGCCGGGCTTCGCCTCAGCGGCAAGAAGGCGGGGCTTCTGCAGGGGCGTGGCCGAGCTGGACAGGGTGGTACCAGCCGGACGGCCTTTATGATCGAGTTCTATGACGAGGACAACCCTCGGAAGCGGCGCTCCTACTCTTTCTCCCAGACTGCACCTCTTCTTGGGGAGGGGCCAAGCCCCACAGCTCCGCCCACTGCCCGCCGTGTAGGCGTGGCCTCCTCACTGGCCGCCGTGGCCCCCACTGCTGCCCGTTTGCTGCTCCAACAGAGAACACAGGACGCTCCGGGGGCTGCCCATGACCCCAAACCCACCTCCAGCCCTGCCCACAACCACAAACCCAACCCCCGGACCACTGAGAAGGAGCAGGAAGACGACCAGAGCGACAAGGGAACCTACACCATCGAGCTGGACCACCCCAATCCCGAGGAGGAGGAGGCCCGGCGCAGCATTGATAAGGTACGGGCTCCCACATACAGGATCCTATAGACCCACATACAGGCTCCCATAGACCCACATACAGGATCCTATAGACCCACATACAGGCTCCCATAGACCCACATACAGGCTCCTATAGACCCACATACGGTATCCTATAGACCCACATACAGGATCCTATAGACCCACATACAGGCTCCTATAGACCCACATACAGGCTCCCATAGACCCACATACGGGATCCTATAGACCCACATACAGGCTCCCATAGACCCACATACAGGCTCCTATAGACCCACATACGGTATCCTATAGACCCACATACAGGCTCCTATAGACCCACATACAGGATCCTATAGACCCACATACAGGATCCTATAGACCCACATACAGGCTCCCATAGACCCACATACAGGATCCTATAGACCCACATACAGGCTCCCATAGACCCACATACAGGCTCCTATAGACCCACATACGGTATCCTATAGACCCACATACAGGATCCTATAGACCCACATACGGGATCCTATAGACCCACATACGGGATCCTATAGACCCACATACAGGATCCTATAGACCCACATACAGGATCCTATAGACCCACATACAGGATCCTATAGACCCACATATGGGATCCTATAGACCCACATACGGGATCCTATAGACCCACATACAGGATCCTATAGACCCACATACAGGATCCTATAGACCCACATACGGGATCCTATAGACCCACATACAGGCTCCTATAGACCCACATACAGGCTCCCATAGACCCACATACAGGCTCCTATAGGCCCAGATGTGTGCTCCTATAGGCCTAGATCACATTTTAGGAAAGATGTGTTTGTGAACTTCTGCTGTTTTCATGTGGAGGGTAAAATGAGGCAGGTTAAGCACAGAGAGAAATGGGCAGTGGGAGAGTGTCAGCGTAGGGGCTGTCCATGCAGCGTAACTCCCTCTGTGAGAGTGTCAGCGTAGGGGCTGTCCATGCAGCGTAACTCCCTCTGTGAGAGTGTCAGCGTAGGGGCTGTCCATGCAGCGTAACTCCCTCTGTGAGAGTGTCAGCGTAGGGGCTGTCCATGCAGCGTAACTCCCTCTGTGAGAGTGTCAGCGTAGGGGCTGTCCATGCAGCGTAACTCCCTCTGTGAGAGTGTCAGCGTAGGGGCTGTCCATGCAGCGTAACTCCCTCTGTGAGAGTGTCAGCGTAGGGGCTGTCCATGCAGCGTAACTCCCTCTGTGAGAGTGTCAGCGTAGGGGCTGTCCATGCAGCGTAACTCCCTCTGTGAGAGTGTCAGCGTAGGGGCTGTCCATGCAGCGTAACTCCCTCTGTGAGAGTGTCAGCGTAGGGGCTGTCCATGCAGCGTAACTCCCTCTGTGAGAGTGTCAGCGTAGGGGCTGTCCATGCAGCGTAACTCCCTCTGTGAGAGTGTCAGCGTAGGGGCTGTCCATGCAGCGTAACTCCCTCTGTGAGGGCAGCGCTCCTCCAACACCCTACATTCATATTTAAGCTTCATTTGCATTTTATTATTAATACTACATTCAGATGATATGAAATGATGAATGTTCACCATTAATATTTAAGTAATGCATTACCTCAATAGCTTATGGTTGAGCTCTGCCATTCTCTTTCTTCAGAAGCAGGATACCTGACATCTGGTCAAATCTGACATGCACACACACACACAGACACACACACACACAGCCAGGTAAAGCATGTGTGAATAGGCACTGAGTGATTGTGGTTCTTTGTAAATTCCAAATGGCTTTTGTTCATAAATGAGGGCATTCGTCTCTGCCCCCCCGGGCGGAAACGGGGAAGACCAGCCGCTCACGGAGAGTAAATGTGCTTTCTACCTCTCCGCTCCACATCATCCTTTTGCTTTCTTTGTGCTGAAGGGCAACTGTGGTGTGCTCAGAGAAAAGGGGTCAGACCTGTTTCACATTCTGATGCAGGAGTGAACAACAGTGCATTCTACACTGCTCTGGGTGTTTCACTCTCTCAGAGTGACTGAGCTGCTCTGGGTATTTCACTCTCTCAGAGAGTCTGAGCTGCTCTGGGTGTTTCACTCTATCAGAGTGACTGAGCTGCTCTGGGTATTTCACTCTCTCAGAGGGTCTGAGCTGCTCTGGGTGTTTCACTCTCTCAGAGTGACTGAGCTGCTCTGGGTATTTCACTCTCTCAGAGTGTCTGAGCTGCTCTGGGTATTTCACTCTCTCAGAGTGAGCTGCTATGGTTATTTCACTCTCTCGGGGTGTCTGAGCTGCTCTGGTTATTTCACTCTCTCAGAGTGTCTGAGCTGCTCTGGGTGTTTCACTCTCTCAGAGTGTCTGAGCTGCTCTGGGTGTTTCACTCTCTCAGAGTGTCTGAGCTGCTCTGCTAACAGTGATCTCACTTATTTAACTTGCATACATTTTGAAGAATTGGGGAAACCTTTTAAGAAACTCATTTATGCATTTTGGTCTCAGAGTAACTGATGCAACCTGAATCGCACTCAGAGGAAGTGACCTCATACGCTAACGCTCCTAAGCTGGTTCTAGACTGGAATGTCTTTTTTTAGATTTTACTTAAATGAACAGTAAGTCCTTCAGCATCTCTCTGGTCTTGCCTCCATTCCTCAGCATGCATTGAGAAGCTGTGCTGCCCAAAGACAGAGCGAGACTTTGATATCCTCACTTTTTGGGTTTTTATGAGACTTTGATTACAGTGGAGTTGCCTACAGAACCAGGAAACAACTTCATGTTTCAGAGCTAATTTTAGTGAGTCATTTAGACAGCCTGTTCAGAAATGCTTCCTACTGTAGTAGAGAGCAGTCAAACACAGTCATTTATTAAATCGCAGTTGAATTATATGTTTAATACGCCTATTTATAGTTAGCCTGCTATATCCTCAGAAAGCAATAATCCACCCCCCTCATAATTTGCAACTGAAACTCCAAAATCCCGCCCTTCCTGATAAGACACCCTGACAAATGTGTGCATGAGCACTGATTAGTGTGTGTATTTGATGTTTTAGTGTGTGTGAATGAGGCTGTTTCTCCGGCGTGTGTCAGAGTGGCAGTGTGAGTATATCTGGAGCCTCTGAGCTGTGGATGTGAGTGCCTCTCCCTGCAGCGCTGGCCATCGCATGCACAGAGCTGTGCTGTCTGTCTGTTTTAATTACAATGAGCAGGGCTGGAGAGAGGCGGGTGATGGAAGGAGAGATCAGGACTTAAGAGATAAATTGAGTCAGCTAATCCCCTTAATTCCATCCCTACATTAGCACTTACTTCCTCAGGAGACCTGGCTGAGATTCAGAGAAACCACCCATGTACAACCTGTCTGAGAGACACCACCCATGTACAACCTGTCTGAGAGACACCACCCATGTACAACCTGTCTGAGAGACACCACCCATGTACAATCAGTCTGAGAGACACCACCCATGTACAACTTGTCTGAAAGACACCAGCTGTGAGATCTCTGATGCAGGACAGTTCTGAAGTGGATGGAGTTTTTAGCCTGGAGTTGCTGTAGTGAGCCCTGTGCTGTACATTCTGTAGGGGTCAAGCAAGGCTAGTGGCTAACGGGGCTATAATATAAGGCTTTGTGTGTTACTGGGGTTAGCCTTGTAGTGATACACAAAGCAGTGTGTGTGTGTGTGTGTGTGTGGGCATGTGAGTGTGTGTAAGTGTTTATTTGTGTGTGTGTGTGTGTGTGTGAGTTTATGTGTGTGTTGGCATGTGTGTGTGTGAGAGTGTGTATGTGTGTGTGTGCATTTGGTGTGTGTGTGTGTGTTTTTGTGTGAGTTTGTGAGTGTGTGGGCATGTGTGTGTGTGCGTATTTGGTGTGTGTGTGAGAGTGTGTGAGTGTGTATTTGTGTGCGTGTGTGTGTGTGAGAGAGAGAGACTCTGAGTTGTGTCTCTGCTGGCTGCAGGCTTTGTGCAGAGTGGTGAGGAGCTGAGATCCCAGTGCAGTGGAGAGGACTTTAATCGCTGTCCCTGAGGGCAGCGCGCTAACGCAGCTAAAACGGGGGGTGTGTGTGTATGTATGTGTGTGTGTGTGTGTGTGTGCTAACGCAGCTAACACAGGGGTATGTGTGTGTGTGCTAACACGGGGGTGTGTGTGTGTGCTAACGCAGCTAACAGAGGGGGTGTGTGTGTGTGCTAATGCAGCTAACAGAGGGGGTGTGTGTGTGTGCTTATGCAGCTAACGGAGGTGGTGTGTGTGTGTGAGTGTGTGTGTGCTAACGCAGCTAACAGAGGGGGGGTGTGTGTGTGTGCTAATGCAGCTAACACAGGGATGTGTGTGTGTGTGTGCTAACACAGTGGGGTGTGTGTGTGTGCTAACACAGCTAACACAGGGGTGTGTGTGTGTGTGTGTGTGTGTGCTAACACAGCTAACACAGGGGTGTGTGTGTGTGTGTGTGTGTGTGTGTGTGCTAACACAGCTAACACAGGGGTGTGTGTGTGTGTGTGTGTGTGTGCTAACACAGCTAACACAGGGGTGTGTGTGTGTGTGTGTGTGCTAACACAGGGGGGTGTGTGTGTGTGTGTGTGCGCTAACACAGTGGGGTGTGTGTGTGTGCTAACACAGCTAACACAGGGGTGTGTGTGTGTGTGTGTGCGCTAACGCAGATAACAGAGGTGTGTATGCAGGGCTGTCCCATCTGTCTGTGCTGCATACAGTTAAAGGTGTAAGAGCTAAACCTGGTTTCGGGGTCAGTGTGTAGATCTGGCATTCTCCTTAACACAGCGCTTTATATGTGCTCAGGTGTGGGTTTAGTGCTGTGTTTGTTGTTTTGTGCTCAGGTGTGGGGTTAGTGCTGTGTTTGTTGTTTTGTGCTCAGGTGTGGGTTTAGTGCTGTGTTTGTTGTTTTGTGCTCAGGTGTGGGTTTAGTGCTGTGTTTGTTGTTTTGTGCTCAGGTGTGGGTTTAGTGCTGTGTTTGTTGTTTTGTGCTCAGGTGTGGGGTTAGTGCTGTGTTTGTTGTTTTGTGCTCAGGTGTGGGTTTAGTGCTGTGTTTGTTGTTTTGTGCTCAGGTGTGGGTTTAGTGCTGTGTTTGTTGTTTTGTGCTCAGGTGTGGGTTTAGTGCTGTGTTTGTTGTTTTGTGCTCAGGTGTGGGTTTAGTGCTGTGTTTGTTGTTTTGTGCTCAGGTGTGGGTTTAGTGCTGTGTTTGTTGTTTTGTGCTCAGGTGTTTGGAGTGGAGGAGGACCTGTCCAAAGCGGGACAGCTGGACCAGCTACAGGACGAACACGGTTTAGCCTCAGGAGAGACCAAAAAGGCTGGACACTCTGCATCAGAGGTAACACACACACACACACACACACTCACTCTCATGTGCATGCTGACCCTGTGGCTGTAGGGGTGAAGTCTTAGATCGGTGACGATCCTCAGTCATGCCATTCACAGGGCCGGGCTCTAGTGGTTATTATTAACACAGTACATTAGTCAGGCTCCATCATTAATTAGGCTGCACTGACGTTCCTTTGCTCCTCAGATCCTTCCGGAAGACCTGGTTGCTGTGGGCAACCCTCGCTGGGTGTCTCAGTGGGCCAGTTTAGCTGCCAATCACACGAGGGCCGACCCAGAAGGATCCGGAGCCGAACCCCCAGCCAGCAGCCAGGAGAAAGGTGGGTGTTTACCGACAGTCACCTTGACCTTACCTTAAATCACAGTGTTTTCCTTTAAGTAATGCCACAATGTGTTACCTTAGATTAGATCTTATTTATTATCTTATTAAGTATAAATGTTATTTCTTTGGTTTTCACCTCGGTGGAGTCAGATTTGCAGTTGAGTGCAAGATATCTGCAGGTTGGACCTGGTGTTGAAGCAAGATTCAAGTATATGAAGTGTTAAATAGTTACTACTGCTCATAACTTTCATTCACTGCTCATAACACTTTCATTCACTGCTCATAACACTTTCATTCACTGCTCACAACACCCTCATTTACTGCTCATAACACTTTCATTCACTGCTCATAACACTTTCATTCACTGCTCACAACACCCTCATTTACTGCTCATAACACTTTCATTCACTGCTCACAACACCCTCATTTACTGCTCATAACACTTTCATTCACTGCTCACAACACCCTCATTTACTGCTCATAACACTTTCATTCACTGCTCACAACACCCTCATTTACTGCTCATAACACTTTCATTCACTGCTCATAACACTTTCATTCACTGCTCACAACACCCTCATTTACTGCTCATAACACTTTCATTCACTGCTCACAACACCCTCATTTACTGCTCATAACACCCTCATTTGCTGCTCATAACACCCTCATTTACTGCTCATAACACCTTCATTTACTGCTCACAACACCCTCATTCACTGCTCACAACACCTTCATTCACTGCTCACAACACCCTCATTTACTGCTCATAACACTTTCATTCACTGCTCACAACACCCTCATTTACTGCTCATAACACCTTCATTCACTGCTCATAACACCCTCATTTACTGCTCATAACACCTTCATTCACTGCTCACAACACCCTCATTTGCTGCTCATAACACCCTCATTCACTGCTCATAACACCTTCATTCACTGCTCATAACACCCTCATTTACTGCTCACAACACCCTCATTTACTGCTCATAACACCTTCATTCACTGCTCATAACACCTTCATTTACTGCCCATCAGACACCAAAGAAAGGAGCAGCTTTCCGTGGGCACAGTGGGTTCATTCAGAGGGAATATTTCAGATCTGTAGTTTAGTCAGGTGTGGGAATTCCACCTCGATTGTGTTAAATGCCAGCAGCTGATTGTGTTAGATTCTGCTTAAGTAAAAAGACTGCAGGATCACTTGGCTGTCGGTCAGCATAAATGATGAGAACGGGCCGTTCAGCCCTCCTCATTTACCTGCAAGGATGGCAGTATCTGTGTGTCTGGAGTTTATTCCTGCTTTGCGCTGAAACAGAAGTCATTGGCATGATCTGAATTTTATTGCCTGATAAGCTCTCTTAGGACAGTCCTTGTCCTTGTATGAATCAGTCAGGACTGGAATGTGGAGCCAGAGTAGGAGCGAAAACCTGCCGGCACTCCTGCCCTCGAACCCCTGCCCCAGAGAGGACCCATCCTGAGCATCCCAACTCTCTGTGGTTGTGTGTAACTGTGTGACTGTGTCTTTCAGAAGCCGACGCAAGCGAATCAGGGATCTCCATGAAGAGCGCAACATCCGCTAACTCCGCCTCCAGCCACACAGAGCGCAAGCGCCGGACGCTGCCCCAGCTGCCCACGGAGGACCCACGAGGGCCGGAGGGCCAGAGGGGCAGGCTGGGGAAGGCCCCCGGGGGCCCAACGGGCGCAGAGATCGGAGAGAAGCAGGACACAGAGCCACAGGAGAAAGAGAGCCAATCAGAGCTCAGGGATCACCGTGGCGCCAGGACTACCACCACCTCCCACAGAGCGGGAGGGGTCGCCACAGGGAACACAGGTGCAACCAAACCGCCCAGCCGGCCGGGGTCAGGCGGGGAGAAGGAGGGCCGCAGGAAGCGGGGGGGTGACGGAGAGGAGAAGGGAGGGGGCAAACCACTGGTGCGGCAAGGCAGCTTCACCATCGAGCGGCCAAGCGGCAGCGTTCCCCAGGAACTGATCCCACGCATCAGCAAGGGCCCGTCCCCTCTAACACGCCAGCGCAGCGACTCCGCCGGCAGCCTGGACACCGCCACGCTGCTGAAGGACACCGAGGCTGTCATGGCCTTCCTGGAGGCCAAACTGCGTGACGAGAGCAAGCTGGACCCCCCCACTCAGGCCCCACCCACCAGGACCGCCGGGTCCATTTCCCCCGAGTCTGACATCGACACAGCCAGCACGGTGAGCCAGGCGGCCGCCGAGGCCGAGCGCCGGGCCGGACAGAAGCGCCGAACGCTCTCCGCCTCCCACAAGGAGAAGAGCTCCGCCCCCTCTGTGTCTGCCGCCTCCCGGGAGCGCCTGGAACGCAAGCCCAAGCCCCGCTCCTCAACGGAGTCCCGCCCCCAACGCACCCGCCAGCCCTCTATCGACCTGACAGATGACGACCTCACTTCCTCCCTACCCCACTCGGTTTTCTCTGATGCCCCCTCATCTGACCAGGAGAGCCGCTCCAGCAAAACCGCCAAACCCGCCAAGACCCCGGCAGCCCCTTCCACTGCGGCAGGGAAACCGGGTGCCATGCCACGCCCCCGGCCCACGCGGGCCTCCCTGTTGCGCCGCGCGCGACTTGGCGAGGCCTCTGACACGGAGCTGGCGGACGCTGACCGGGCCTCGGTGGCGTCAGAGGTGTCCACCACCAGCTCCACATCGCGGCCGCCGTCTGGCCGTAAGGCATCCCGCATCGATCTGCTCGCCCAGCCACGCCGCAACCGGCTGGGCTCCATTTCCGCCCGCAGCGACTCCGAGGCCACACCCTCACGCAGTGCTGGCCCCTCCCACGCCCGGGTCTCTACGGAAACACTCTTGCGCCTTGGCCTCCGTGGCCAATCAGGTGCCGACACCAAACCTGCACCTCGTCTGCGAGCCAACAGCGTTTCCAAGCTGCCCGACACCAAGAGCAAGAGCACCTCCTCTGCTACACACAGCTCTGCTACAGGTATACACACACACACAAACACACACACTGCTACACACAGCTCTGCTACCGGTATACACACACGCACACACACACACACTGCTACACACAGCTCTGCTACAGGTATACGCACACACACAAACACTGCTGCACACAGCTCTGCTACAGGTACACACACACACACACATACACACACTGCTGCACACAGCTCTGCTACAGGTATGCAAACACACACAAACACACACACTGCTACACACAGCTCTGCTACAGGTACACACACACAAACACACACACTGCTACACACAGCTCTGCTACAGGTATACACACACACACACAAACACTGCTGCACACAGCTCTGCTACAGGTACACACACACAAACACACACACTGCTACACACAGCTCTGCTACAGGTATACACACACACACAAACACTGCTGCACACAGCTCTGCTACAGGTACACACACACACACACTGCTACACCCAGCCCTGCTACAGGTGCACACACACACACACACTCTCAAACACACAATGTAACTTTCATGCGCGCATGTGAGTCAAGTCTGGTATGTGTCACATATGTGTGTTATTTTTCTTCCTCTCATGTTGACTGGTGGTAGAGATCATTACTATCTGTGAAAGCTGTAAGCACTAAGAATAATCTCATGTAAAAGTTTGACTTGTGAATTACAGCTGGGAGCAGGATTAATGGAATGTTTGCAGGCCTCTCATTTGGAGTAGGTTTTTGCATGTAGGTCTTGGGTAGCTGTAATTATATGAGTGAAATGGGGTGTGTCAGGCAGCGTAGCGTTCTGTGGCCTGACTGCACCAGTCAGATGAGTGATCAAAGCCACCCTGGGAAATTATTATAATCGTGTCCCATCATGCATTTCCATATTATTTTACATCCAATGCAGTGCAGAATTGAGCAGCAGACAGGCTTCAGAAAGAGCAAATGGGCAAGCAGAGCTGGGCCCTGCTGTGTGATGTCATGAAGGCATTGTGATGTAAGAGTGGAATGTTGGCTTAAAATCCTGGCTCATTACAACAGGGCACGTACTATGACCCCATCCAATAGGAATCCATCACTCTACGATGGCTATGATTCCATCCAACTGGAATTCAGAATATTTGTCTGTCTCAGTATGCTGGATTTCATGTTTTGTCTGTGTTGGAGAGATTTGCTGAGGTCATTTCAAACTTACAGGGCTGTGCTGTGTGAAGATGTGGGTATGTGGGTTCATAGCTATGGATTTGTACATTTTCTCCAGCGAGGAAATTCCTAACTTGCTTTGTTACAATGTTCTCATGCAGTCCAACTGGCTAAAACATGACCAAAACAAACTTACACCCTTCCAACCGGCTGAGTAGATCCTCCCTGCAGCTCCAGTCTGCTCCACTAGGGGGATCTGAGCTATTTGTGTCACTGATGCAAGCAGAGGGCAACTTGCTGGCAGGCATGTGGATTAGCTAAAGCTGCAACCCCCTCTAGTGGCCAGATTTGACAAAGACCGGACATCGTCCGCTGCCATACAGGAGTGTTTCAGGGACTCTGGGGACCTCTTGTGGGTGCTTCTGCAACAACTTTATAAATTATGTTCAGGAAAGACTTCAGCATTGAGAGAAACTGTTGAGGCTCCTGCAAACAGGGCAGTAACAAACATCGTTACAGAAGCAGCACGTCTCTGCTTGCTGAACTGTTTTACACACATACCTCTTTTCCTCTTTTCCTCTCTCCCTCCCTCTCTCTCTCTCCTTTCAGCTACCAATCGCTGGCGCCGCCTACCTCCAGAATATGTGTCCACATCGGAGGATGAGTTTGGCTCGAACCGGAACTCCCCAAAACACGCCCGGCTCCGCCCCGGGACCACCCTGCGGGGGGCGCGGCTCACAGGGTCTGCCCCCGCCACACCCGGCACCACAGGGGCTGTGGGCCTGAGGCACCAGCGAATGAGAGAGCAGGAGGAGTACATCCGTGACTGGACCGCCCACAGTGAAGAGATCGCCAGGTATTTATCACCTCTGATATACACACGCACACACACGCACACACACACACACGCACGCACGCACACGCACACACACACACACACACAGAAATGCATGCACACACACATGCACACAGAAATGCATGCACACACACATGCACACAGAAATGTACGCACACGCACTCACACACACACACACAGAAATGTACACAAACATACACACACAGTCATACACGCACGCACACATCACTTGGAGTCTATGTCTTTGGGTATAGGTTAGTTTGAGAGCTGCTGTACTGTAGCAACACCGCCACCATGTGGTTGGCCAGTGGTACAGCAGGTTAGCCTCATTATTTCTGTGTCACAGGTGACTCTGGGTGCATAACCTCCAAGTTATTTGTATTTAGATTAGAACACCCTTAGCTCAGATTCTACAACCCTCTCTGCTGTGGTTCTAGAACCCACTTTGACATTTGTTATGTTTATTTTCCCACCTGATATGGTAATTGTCTTTGTAAACCCCATTTGATCTGTAATTGCAAATTTGTTATGTAATGAGTTTGTTATAAATTGTCTTTAAATGTGTAATAGGGCACTTATAAACGTCCTGTAATGTGTAATAGCTGTTTATAAGCCCCTCTGATGTGTAATAGGTTATTTCCCTGTGTCCGCAGGATCAGCCAGGACCTGGCAAAGGATTTGGCGATCCTGGCGCGGGAGATCCACGATGTGGCAGGAGAGATCGACTCGGTCAGCTCATCCGGCACGGCGCCAAGCACCACAGTCAGCACCGCGGCAACCACCCCGGGCTCTGCCATTGACACCAGGGAGGAGGTAGGCCCAGCAGAGGCGGGGCACGGTTCTGCTCCTCTTGCACCACCTCACCTCAGACACCGCTAATGTGCAGCTCCACCTGGCTGAGACGTGGCGGCCATTTTGAGATTAAGTGCCCCTGAGCTCAGACACAGGCTCTCAGAATGAGAGCAGAGAAAAGACTTACAAAATGGAGGAGGGGAGAAAGAGGGAGAAAAAAACATCCCCTTTCGCTCCTACTCTCTGTCACAGGAGCACAACAGGAGGATGTTTCTGAAAGAAAGAATGAGGAGCGATTAGCATGAAGTGCCGCAGCATGTCATTAAGAACCTCACTGCACACGATCAGCTTTTATCAGCGTCAGCCCAATTCTGCCGTCTCCACCCTCAGAGAATGAGCCCAGGCCTCATCACTGTAATATATTCCACCCTCAGCATCCCGGGCCTTTGAAGGTCTGTGGGGTTCAGAGGAACACGGCTATGAGGCAGGGGAGCTGTGGGCCTTTGGTCCACAGAGCACAGTTCATTAGTACAGAGAGAGTTAAGCCCTGCATCCTGCCATAGAGAACTGCAGTGCGTGTTAATCAGCAGTGTGTGTTACCTTGCCTCTGTTATTTAGCTGCTTCCTCTGTTTCTCTCATAGACTAAATGTCTGCCTGGCAGGTTAAACAGCACTCTGATCTAGGCACAAAGCTGTTTCTGCCAATGGCCAATCAGCTGTTCAACAGTGGAGACTTTCTGTGCCTTCCTCACATACTGGGTGGGAAATGTGCTGTATTGTAACCTCATAAGGCCTTAAATATAATAACTCTATAAGGGAAGCAGTGAAGCAGTACTCACACAAATGGGCGAAGCCAAACACAGCTGGCTGGTAAAGGACAGTGGTGATTGATTATTGCTTATTGATCTGCTGTGCAGATGATAAGTTTGACGCTCAGGGTTACAGTGGAGATACTGGTGGCGGGGGGATGTAGCTCTGTACCTCCGGCTAAAATCAAAAGCAATCTTCCACTGCCCAGTGCAGATTTCACACTCATTCATTCTGCACTTTGTCTCAGTATCCTGTATCTCACGCGGGACACAAAGGCTCTGCAGAGGGACGCTCCAGCCTGTGTTGTGGATTCAGAATTGGGTTTTGACTTCTTTCCTGGGTCACCAAATTCTTCTCATCATTCTCTCTCATTCTCTTTCCGTCTCCTCCCAAACCCTGACCCCTGACCCAGCTGGTGGACCGTGTGTTCGATGAGAGTCTGAACTTCAGGAAGATCCCGCCCACCGTGCTGCCCAAAGCGCCTGAGATCAACGGCCGCCCCGTACAGCTCCGCCCCCGAGCCTCTGACGGGCAGGACCCCCAAGCCGCCCTGCGCCGTCGCACCTGGAACAGAGACGAGGTGAGGAACACACACTCTCACAGACACACACATACACACTCTACGCATACACACACACTGCACGCTCACGCATGAACTCACACACTCATTCATTTGCTTCGTATGGGTCATGGCAAATAATGTGAAACAGGTTGTACTTTGGGTTTCCGCCATTAGGGGGCACTGCTTGCTTTGCTCAGCTGAATGGGCAGTGGAGTGAGGCAGCCGCCTCTCTCCTGATGCTGGGCTCAGCCAATCAGTGCCCCCAGCAGGAACACTGCAGAATGTTATGGAACAGGGGATGCTAAACTCTGTCCTCAGCATCTCTGCTGTGCTCGGATCAGTTCTGTCTCATCTTCGAGCTGTGTGCCTCTCTCTGTGTCTCTCTGTTTCCCAGGCTGTGCTGGACAGTTTGCTGCTAACGTCTGTTTCTCAGCTCTCAGCGAAAATCCGCCACTCTGTGGACAAAACAGCTGCAAAAATAAGGTAAAGTCACCATTTCAATCACAGAAAACTATTAACGTTGAATTGAATAAGGGTTAATTTGGTTTGCCTGAGGACACAAAGTAATGTTTTAAATGGCAGGGGAGTGAAACAGGCCTGCCTGTGAGGGCCAGTATCAGCCAGCATATCTGCATGCTGACAGCTGAGCTATGAGGCATAACCTTGGTGTGGTAAATACATATTTCATGACTGTATTACTTGTTTAGGGCATCATCAACCCCTTTCAGTCTAAGTACCCTTTTATCCTTGTGTCAGGGACTTATTGTAATTATACTTTTTCCATTTATGCCTGTAGAATTTACAATGCCCAGCTCTCTGTCCTCCAGCTCAGATACTGTGTGTCAGACACATTAAATTAGGCAGTGCCAGAAAACACAGCTGTGCTGGGGTTCATTAGGCCTGTGCTGAGAGACCCAGCTGTGCTGGGGTTCATTAGGCCTGTGCTGAGAGACACAGCTGTGCTGGGGTTCATTAGGCCTGTGCTGAGAGACTCAGCTGTGCTGGGGTTCATTTGGCCTGTGCTGAGAGACTCAGCTGTGCTGCCTGTGCTGAGAGACACAGCTGTGCTGGGGTTCATTAGGCCTGTGCTGAGAGACACAGCTGTGCTGTGGTGTGTTGCACAGGGACTTACAGTGTTGCTGCTGTGTTTTTGTACCCTTTGTGTGTTAAAAATTATTGAGCTGTGTTGGCGCTGGGGGAGGGAGCGCTCACTGCGTTAGCCTCATGGCTGCCCCCACTCTGGGGAGGAGCAGCTGTCTGGGACCCCCCCCCCACCCCCTTATTGCTCAGGTTGAATCATGCATGCTGTCCCCTCAGGCAGCCCTCGGGTCAGTGCTGTGAATTACCTGTTAAATTGAGTCATGGCCGTTTGGCATCCATCATTAAAGATGCTGGGAGTGTCAGCAAGCTGCTGCGCTCACACACTCTAATTTACACTGTTAACCTGTCCTGCTCTAACTGGCAAAGGTCATGTGCCTATGTTTGTGTGTACGTGTTGTGTTTCTGTGAGCGAGTAAGTGTGTGTGTGTGTGTGTGTGTGTGTGTGTGAGACATCACCCAGACAGGATGTCAGTCAAATGGCAACACACACTCACACCTACACATCAGATTTAATGACTAGCCAACTAATGCAGGGGTGTTAGCCTAGCAGTACTCATGCAGGGGTATTAGATTAGCAGTACTCATGCAGGGGTATTAGCCTAGCAGTACTCATGCAGGGTTATTAGCCTAGCAGTACTCATGCAGGGGTATTAGCCTAGCAGTACTCATGCAGGGTTATTAGCCTAGCAGTACTCATGCAGGGGTATTAGCCTAGCAGTACTCATGCAGGGTTATTAGACTAGCAGTACTCATGCAGGGTTATTAGCCTAGCAGTACTCATGCAGGGGTATTAGCCTAGCAGTACTCATGCAGGGTTATTAGACTAGCAGTACTCATGCAGGGTTATTAGCCTAGCAGTACTCATGAAGGGGTATTAGCCTAGCAGTACTCATGCAGGGTTATTAGCCTAGCAGTACTCATGCAGGGGTATTAGCCTAGCAGTACTCATGCAGGGTTATTAGCCTAGCAGTACTCATGCAGGGGTATTAGCCTAGCAGTACCCAGACCTGCTCTCCAGATTCAGTAATGACAGCAGAGAGTTGCAGGGCCAGGCTGCGGTGCTTACAGCGCTGCAGGACCTGTCTCAATCCTCTCTCTGTTATATCGCACAGGAAGTCTCGGGACTCCCTGGCACTGTATTGTTCCTGCAGTCACATAAACGGTTTGGCTGGTGCGCATTTGGACAGCAGGATCTGCAGTGCTGTCACAGATCTCACCCAGCTGAGTGAACACTGCACTCCAGAGAGAGTGCCACTTGTAATTACCAGATGCATCATTAGTGCTTACCCTAAAAAATTTATTAGCTAATTATTTTAGCTATGAGGCAAAACACTCCAGTGCGTGGTCTCTAACTAATCTGTGGTGTCATTAGCAAACTGCCACACTTCATAGTAAATGGCAGGAAGCAGTAGAGTGCTGTCCCTGAAGTGCGGTAGCAGCAGAGCCAGATTTAGGGAGGAAGTGTGACTCACGGCCAGCTGTGGGGAGCGCGGGCTTTGAGCTCAAACAGACGGCACTAACAGTGCGCTAAATTGAGGGGAATAAAACAGGGAATGTTTGAACCCTTTTAAAAGCTTGATGAAAAGCTGAGAGCGGGATGGTCTTTGCATGTGAAAGGGGCGCTGACGCCGGTCGAGGAAATTGCGCTCTTAAAGAGAGATGATGGGGTGTTTATGGCCTCCTGCACACGTGCAGTAAAGCCTGAGAGCCGGACACAGCTCAGAGAGCTCCACTCGTCTCTGTCACTGTAATGCTCTTATGATGTCACTCTAATGTTTTCATGATGTCCCTGTGATGTCACTCTAATGTGACTGTGATGTCACTGATGTGTATGTATGACTCCTCTGCCTCCCTGGCCGCAGGATTCTGTTTAAGGACAAGGACAGGAACTGGGAGGAGATCGAGAGCAAACTCAGAGCGGAGAGCGACATGCCACTGCTGAAAACCTCTAACAAGGTGAGGAGAAACACTGAATCAGGATTCAGTTCCAAAGCACTGCTGTTTACAAGTCCGCACTCATATCCATACATTGATTTATTTGTACATTATTTTTCAAATGTTTTGTGATTCAATTAATTAAGTGAAAACATGAGCAAAACCCAGAGAGTGACATTCAGGGATTTGAGTCCAATGACACAAAACACACACACACACTCACACTCTCTCACACACACACACACACACACACACACAGTGGGATCAAGAACAGGCTGTAATTGATGGCGAGTCGCTGTGTTTTGAAACCTTGGGTTTGAACACCAGCCACAAATTAAAAACAAAAATACAGCCTGTTTCCAGAGGGCTGTAAATTGCAGGTGAAGGCTTCGGCCTCGGCCTTATGAAAGTAACTTTACTGCTGGCAGCCATTTAGCTGCCGCTCTGCTAAGAGCAGTGCGGAGACACCAAGCAAACACAGTGATGCCCTGATTAAAATCTCAGCCTGATTTAGCACCAGAACCCAGCCAAGCCTGGAGCTGGGCCCTTGGCCCAGAGAGAGATAGGACCGAGCAGGTACACATCACACTAATGTACACTCACACTAACGCACATCATGCTAATGTTCATTTACACTATCTCACAACATGCTAATACACATTTACACTACACACGCTAATACGCATTCACGCTAACACACTTGACTCTAATATGCATTCACACTGACCCACATCACGCTAATGTACATTCACATGAATGTATGTATTTGCTAACCCATATCACCCTAATATAGATACGCACTAATACATTTTTTTGCTAACCCATATCATGTTAATGTATATTCACTCTAATGTATATTTTTGCTAACTCACATCACGGTAATGTATATTCAGACGAAAGTATATTCATTCTAACCCACATTACACTAATATATGTTCACACTAATGTCATTTCATGCAAACCCACATCACACTAATGTACACACATGCTAACCCATATCATGCTAATAAGCATTCATGCTAACTCACATTGTCACTGTCTATAACAGTCATGTTTTAGTGGTAATGAATATCTCTATATAGCATTGGCTACAGTACAGACTGGATTCCAAATCAGCCAACCCCATCCCTGCTGTAGTCTCCTGGTATTCAGACGTGCGGATGGAGCTTAGGGGTATTTGGGTCCCTTTCAGTCCCTGATTGGATGGATCAGTGGGGCAGCTCCTGATTGGATGGATCAGTGGGGCAGCTCCTGATTGGATGGATCAGTGGGGCAGCTCCTGATTAGTTGGATCAGTGGGGCAGCTCCTGATTGGATGGATCAGTGGAGCAGCTCCTGATTGCACAGTCAGTGAGGCAGCTCCTGATTGGATGCCTGTGTTGTGCCCGGCTCTAATCTCTCCTGTTGTTCTGCAGGAGATCTCTTCCATCCTGCTGGAGCTGAAGAGGGTGGAGAAGCAGCTGCAAGGTGAGTCCTGCAGGGGGGCGCTGTTAGACCTTGCCGGTGTTTCTAACATGCACACACTGGCACACAGAAACACACACACTTCCCCATACTGCCACTCACCCACTCTCCCCCTCCACATACACACTCACACTCATAGGTGTGTGGCACCATTGAAGATGAGGTGAGAGAGCTCAGCTGGTGATTGTAGGTTAGGCCCTGCACCCATAATGCAACTCTTCCATATTCATTTGCCTCTCAACATACAGGCTGCCCTGAAACGAGCTGAGTGAGTGAGTTATGCATCCATACAGAGCTGTGTACCTCATACTGGCCCCTTCTGTGACCTTAACCCATACAGGAGAAACACCTGCACGCAGTGTGCGTAATGAAGCAGCTCACAGTGTACTCTTACCTTAGGGGCTGAGGGAGTTTGAGGCCGCTCAGGTACACAGTGTCTCTGACATAGGATCATAGGCTATGAACATGGATGGATACTTCCATCACACAGTGACCAGTGCAGCGTGAGTAACCCTCTCCTGAGACACAGAGCTCGGGGTTATTATGAGCTGAGAGGCCGACTGCAGGGGAGGCCATCATTCACCATTCTGTTTCAGGAGATGAGCGGGACAGCTTCAGTTACACACACACACACACACACTAACACACACTCTCGCACGCACACGCACACACTCTCGCACACACTCACACACACACTCTCGCACACACACACACACTCACACACACACTCACGCACGGCTCTTCTTTTTATTATCCTCCTTGCTATTGTCATTTTTATATGATTGTGATGTTTTGTCCCTTGGCTGAGCTGTGCTGATGTGTGTCCCTGTTCTCTCGCTGTCCTGCTCTGCAGTGATAAATGTGATGGTGGATCCTGATGGAACCCTGGACGCTCTGACCAGCCTGGGGCTGACCAGCCCCTCCCTGCCCAAACCGCAGCCCACCCCCGCCCCGCCACCTGCCCCCACCCCTGCCCGGGACACCCAGCATGACCTCGGTCTCAAACTCACCCGCCTGCATCCCAACGGGGAGGAGAGCTCCACTGCCCACAAATGAGAGAGGAGCTTCTCATCACCTCTCCCCAGACCTGGCAACCCTGAAACCCAGCCTCTCACCAGACCTGGCAACCCTTAAACCCAGTCTCTCACCAGACCTGGCAACCCTGAAACCCAGTCTCTACCCGGACATGGCAACCCTAAGTTCCCCTTCCCTCAACAGATCTGACAACCCTGAAACATCGTCTGGAAAGACATGGCAACCCTGACACTCCACACTACAAACATGCACAGGTTATCTGTGTGTATAAACATTCCCTCTGTGATTCAGACCCCCGATCAGCCCTAAAGATATTTGGCTGCACTGCTGGGGTTGCCATGCCAAGTTGATTTTGGGGATTTCCCATGGCGGGAGGGCATACCCTCACCACGCTAACAGATGTAGCCTAGCGAATTCAGGACAGTGTCACGTGTCCATGGTTGTGCTAGGCTAACTATTAGCGCTCAGTGTGGCACAGCACCACATATCAATGGGATAGGGTCACCTGAGGCACTCTGATAAGGTCTGGGCTAGGCTAACCAGGAGTGCTCCAATACACTGCCAGACTTATTCTGTGTATCTGTTCTGCCTTCAGTCATCCACTCCAGCTCTGTGGTGTGAGGGCACATTCTCAGAGTGACCAGCAGGGGGCAGCTGTGTCAAGGCCAGGTGTGTGTCCCTCTCCTCTGCTTGGCTCCTGTCTATGGCTCTGGTCTGCTTTATGGATCCAAACAAAATTACATCACTGTCATGGCACAGCACTCCATTTCTCATGAACACCAAATATTTTACACAGACTTCTGCGGGCCGTTGAATTTCCCCTGCACTCACACTGCACACACTCATCCTTGCCCTGCACACACTCTTTCCCCGCCCTGCACACACTCATCCCCGCCCTGCACACACTCTTTCCCCGCCCTGCACACACTCATCCCCGCCCTGCACACACTCATCCCCCGCCCTGCACACACTCATCCCCCGCCCTGCACACACTCATCCCCGCCCTGAACACACTCATCCCCGCCCTGAACACACTCATCCCCGCCCTGCACACACTCATCCCTGCCCTGCACACACTCATCCCCCGCCCTGCACACACTCATCCCCGCCCTGCACACACTCATCCCTGCCCTGAACACACTCATCCCCGCCCTGAACACACTCATCCCCGCCCTGAACACACTCATCCCTGCCCTGCACACACTCATCCCCCGCCCTGCACACACTCATCCCCGCCCTGCACACACTCATCCCCCGCCCTGCACACACTCATCCCTGCCCTGAACACACTCATCCCCGCCCTGCATTCCCTGTGCAGATCAGTTAAAGCAGGTTCACCTTCCACAGTAAGGAGGGCTGAAACGCAGCTTATACCAGCTTTATACCGCTCCACACCCTCTTCAGTAAGATGCTGCCAGCCTCCAGCAAGCTTAAATTCCTCTACTAATTGCACTCTTTGCTCTTTAGTTGCCAACCAATTTACAGTTTGTTTCTGTATTTTGGGATTAATCCAACGGTTTTTACCTGTGTAGTTTACAATGTTTTTCTAAAAGTTAAAATTGCATTCTCTTTTCACCATATCAAGTGCATTACGCTGACATGAAACTCACTGAGCTGCAGCAGAAAACTTCACTCATAAATGAAGTCCTTCATCTGTAATCTGAAACTGCATCATTTGTGAACCACCTGGGGGTTCTGTGTGTTTCCAGATACCCTCTGTTTGAATGACATACAAGAATTATCAAATTCATTTTCAAGCATTTAATAACAGTTTATTTTCACCTGGTTTATTTAGGTTATTTTTTCTGTCATAATAAATGAATATTTTTATGAACTATTATAAGAAGTCTTTCTGTCCTAAATCGGGATGCACATGCGCATTCACATATATGTATGTGTCTGTGCATGTATGTTCATGTGTGTGTGGTTATATATATGCACACACACTCTTTTGTACTTGATCCAGTTTAAATTTGAGTGATGTTGCTGGCAGTGTTCTGGCGTGGTTTGGCCCAGAGACACGGTTCTGGCTGGCTCTGTCCTCAGTGTGGAGCCCAAAGCACTGAAGAAATGGATTCAGTGTTTAACACTACACAGAGCATCCTTCCATAGTGTCACATGTCACTGGTTGGATCTGTTCCCTGGAAAACGTTGTCGCCTTTGGTCATTGCTACCACAGAACTGTATACATTCGGTATCCGTCAGCCGACAGGGTTCATTTATATTGTGCTTTGCCTTGTTTTTGTCGTTACTGACTGCTCTGGACTTACCAATGACGAAGGACAGTTTCTGTACAAACGGCCCAAGACCTCCATGTTCCTTGAACTGCTCGCCTGTACTTTGTGTCAACCTGAGGCCTGTGCTATGTGACACCCTGAGGTCTGCACAGACTGTACCTGTACTGCGTGTCACCCTGCAGTCTGCACAGACTGTACCTGTACTGCGTGTCACCCTGCGGTCTGCACAGACTGTACCTGTACTGCGTGTCACCCTGAGGTCTGCACAGACTGTACCTGTACTGCGTGTCACCCTGCGGTCTGCACAGACTGTACCTGTACTGTGTGTCACCCTGCGGTCTGCACAGACTGTACCTGTACTGCGTGTCACCCTGCAGTCTGCACAGACTGTACCTGTACTGCGTGTCACCCTGTGGTCTGCACAGACTGTACCTGTACTGTGTGTCACCCTGCGGTCTGCACAGACTGTACCTGTACTGTGTGTCACCCTGCGGTCTGCACAGACTGTACCTGTACTGCGTGCCACCCTGCGGTCTGCACAGACTGTACCTGTACTGCGTGTCACCCTGCAGTCTGCACAGACTGTACCTGTACTGTGTGTCACCCTGCGGTCTGCACAGACTGTACCTGTACTGTGTGTCACCCTGTGGTCTGCACAGACTGTACCTGTACTGCGTGTCACCCTGCGGTCTGCTTAGACTGTACCTGTACTGTGTGTCACCCTCCGGTCTGCACAGACTGTACCTGTACTGTGTGTCACCCTGTGGTCTGCACAGACTGTACCTGTACTGTGTGTCACCCTGTGGTCTGCACAGGAAGATGCATTGACAATAGAGTAAATGTTCCTAGACTGAAGCAATAGTGAAATTAGGTACCAGAAAAATATGCTCCTTTTTTCTTTTCTGTTCGGTATACAAGTGTATGATGTCACTAAGTGCCCAGTATTAAAACAGAAATAGAAGACAGAAGATGAAGGTGAAGAAATGAGCAATTACAACATCTTTAATTTTGCAAGTCTGAACCTTATACCATTCCGACTGCCTTCCGTCATCCTGGGGAAACATGTTCACAAAATCCTGAAAAAGGAAGACAAGAAGAACCAAATCTAAATCACTCCACAGTGTCCTGTCATGGGAGACTGATGCAGTTCCCTTTGCGCCATTGTCTTTAGCACAGGAATGTATCTAGATTGGGAATTTTCATGTTTCTCTGTATACTGCATCAGTCAAAAATTAAAAAATACGGAAAAAGTGCTCGGTACACTTTTTTTTTTTTTTGCTCATTCATTGAAGTTGTTTACAAATTTATTATCAGTGTTTGACTTTTGTTTTATGTTTTGTATGAACATTTATTTATTTTATTTTTCCCCCATTAATGTAATTTTGTTACTGTATGTATTTGCATTGTTTTGTTAATTGCATCTTCTATTTACTTCAAATAAAACAGAACGTTTCTGCATTCCGCTCATGTGTCTGTTTCTAAAAATGATCCTGCTCTGTTTAAAATGTGTATTTAATTTCATGGTTATTAAAACCATGTTCAGAAATTATATGAGAAGTGTAGTCTTAAATTATTTTCTATATTTATTTTCAAGCTTATGTTTGGCCTAAAAGCAGACTAAAAATCATTATGTGCACTAGACAATGTCACCGTTTTGGAGTCTTTCACCGCTTATTTGGTGCACATAATATGGTGCACACTCTCTCTCTTACACACATATACTCTCTCACACACACACACACACACACACTCCCTTTCCCTTACACATACTCACAAACTTACTCGCGTGCACGCACACTCACACTCTCTCTTACACACATACTCACACTCACATACTCTTATTACACACACATACTTAACTCTCTCTTACATATACTCTCACACATGCGCACACACATTCACTCCCTCTCTTACACACAAATACTCTCACACATACACACTCTCTCTTACACACACAAAAATACACACACACACTCTCTCTCTCTTACACACATACACATACACTCCCTCTATCTCTCTCTCTTTCT
Source organism: Albula glossodonta (assembly GCA_019788955.1). Lineage (NCBI taxonomy): Eukaryota > Metazoa > Chordata > Actinopteri > Albuliformes > Albulidae > Albula > Albula glossodonta. The sequence continues at coordinate 572,720 of JAFBMS010000160.1, forward strand.
CTCTCTCTCTCCCTCTCTCTCTCGTACACACACACACACACACACTCTCTCTCTCTCTTACACACATACACATACACTCCCTCTATCTCGCTCTCTCTCTCTCTCTCTCTCTCTCTCACACACACACACACACACACACTCTCTCTCTCTCTCTCTCTCTCCCTCTCTCTCTCTTACACACACACACACACACACACTCTCTCTCTCTCTTACACACACACACGCATACACACACACACACACTCTCTCTCTCTTACACACACACACGCACACACACACACTGACCTCCACACAGTGTGGAAATGTCCTGCATCAGCGAGCCTGCTGGCTGTTGCCATGGCACCTGTGGTATCCTGGCAGCAGTGCTGGGTGATGTGGTCTCTGGCAGGCTGAGGTGATGTGGATACAGTGCTGCTTCAGTCTTCATATATTAATGACTCAGCCCTCTGATAATGGAGACATGCATTATGCAACATAAGATGCACATTCATAATCTTCATTTATAGTTTTCATCCATTCAAAGTCTTATTATGGATGGTGAGAAATGAACATAGTGACCTAACATTATTATATAAAATAAGTTCATTAATCTTTAGGGCTCTATTTTAAAATTGGTCCTGCTCATATTAATATTACTCCATAGCACAGTTTAGCATGTAGTGGTTTAGATGCTGTTTCCCTGAGTGATTTACCAGAGGCAGCATTCATTCTCTGCCCTGCCCCAGCCCCACAGCCTTTATTTCTCTCTTTCTCTTCCCCCATTGCTTCTTCATATCAAGTCAAAGCAGGTGTATTCTTCATTTTTGATTGTAAAAAGTCTGTTCTGTTCTCATTTGTTTGCAATTGGCCTGTTAAAGTTACAAAAGTGTTGTGTGGTGTGATTGATGAAGCTCCCCCTTATTCTACAGTGTGATTGATTACTGTCCCCCTCATTTTACACTGTGATTGGTTAACTGTCCATAGGTTGAGACAGGCAGATGTTCACTCTGCTGCAGGTGTTGCAGTTTATCCTTCCCCTGCAGAATGGATGCCTCTGTCTTCAGATTTTAAAGTTGTGGTGAGTCTTGCAATTCTGCCCTCTATAATCAAGCAGCTAACCTACAGCCTCAGAGGAACTCTTAAAATAAAAAATATCTTAAAATGTAACTTTGAATGAATGCTCCTGTCTGTGTTTGCATATTTTGAAATGATATTCCAGCCTTAAGTTTTCAAAGCAGAGTGAGGGCGAGTGTTGTTTGAATGGAGTCCGAGTGGGCGGGGTTTGGGCGAGTGTTGTTTGAATGGAGTCCGAGTGGGCGGGGTTTGGGCGAGTGTTGTTTGAATGGAGTCCGCGTGGGCGGGGTTTGGGCGAGTGTTGTTTGAATGGAGTCCGAGTGGGCGGGGTTTGGGCGAGTGTTGTTTGAATGGAGTCCGAGTGGGCGGGGTTTGGGCGAGTGTTGTTTGAATGGAGTCCGAGTGGGCGGGGTTTGGGTGAGTGTTGTTTGAATGGAGTCCGAGTGGGCGGGGTTTGGGCGAGTGTTGTTTGAATGGAGTCCGAGTGGGCGGGGTTTGGGCGAGTGTTGTTTGAATGGAGTCCTAGTGGGCGGGGTTTGGGCGAGTGTTGTTTGAATGGAGTCCGAGTGGGCAGGGTTTGAGCGAGTGTTGTTTGAATGGAGTCCGAGTGGGCGGGGTTTGGGTGAGTGTTGTTTGAATGGAGTCCGAGTGGGCGGGGTTTGGGCGAGTGTTGTTTGAATGGAGTCCGAGTGGGCGGGGTTTGGGCGAGTGTTGTTTGAATGGAGTCCGAGTGGGCGGGGTTTGGGCGAGTGTTGTTTGAATGGAGTCCGAGTGGGCGGGGTTTGGGTGAGTGTTGTTTGAATGGAGTCCGAGTGGGCGGGGTTTGTATGTTTGTGGTGCTTTGAGTGGCACTCCCCCTGATACCTGTGTTCTACTAAAGCTGCACTGTTCAAAAGAACAATTTCTGCTTCATCTTGAGCTCTGAAACTCTCTTTTATATCTCACACTTTGTTTTTTTTCTCTCGCCTTCCTCCCCCATCTCTCGCTCTGGTTCCCCTGAGTGCATTCTTTCCATTGTCCAATTAAGTTTAAATTAAAGGCTGAAGGTCTGCCTGACAAACCTGTCCCCTCCTCCCCCTCGCCCTCACTCTGCTGCAGCAGAGCAGAGTCTCAGAGATGAGAGTGTGTTACCTGCAGCAGAGTGTCAGAGATGAGAGTGTGTTACCTGCAGCAGAGTCTCAGAGATGAGAGTGTGTCACCTGCAGCAGAGTGTCAGAGATGAGAGTGTGTTAGCTGCAGCAGAGTCTCAGAGATGAGAGTGTGATACCTGCAGCAGAGTGTCAGAAATGAGAGTGTGTTACCTGCAGCAGAGTCTCAGAGATGAGAGTGTGTTACCTGCAGCAGAGTGTCAGAGATGAGAGTGTGTTACCTGCAGCAGAGTCTCAGAGATGAGAGTGTGTTACCTGCAGCAGAGTGTCAGAGATGAGAGTGTGTTACCTGCAGCAGAGTCTCAGAGATGAGAGTGTGTTACCTGCAGCAGAGTCTCAGAGATGAGAGTGTTCACCTGCAGCAGAGTCTCAGAGATGAGAGTGTGATACCTGCAGCAGAGTCTCAGAGATGAGAGTGTGTTACCTGCAGCAGAGTCTCAGAAATGAGAGTGTGTTAGCTGCAGCAGAGTCTCAGAGATGAGAGTGTGATACCTGCAGCAGAGTGTCAGAGATGAGAGTGTGATACCTGCAGCAGAGTCTCAGAGATGAGAGTGTGTTACCTGCAGCAGAGTCTCAGAGATGAGAGTGTGATACCTGCAGCAGAGTCTCAGAGATGAGAGTGTGATACCTGCAGCAGAGTCTCAGAGATGAGAGTGTGATACCTGCAGCAGAGTCTCAGAGATGAGAGTGTGTTAGGATTTTATAGTGGATTGACTCAAGTTTAATAAGTTTGAGGATTTCTGCATAAGAACTTGTTTAGTTTTCTGAAGCTGATGAGGAGCATAATGATATTACCCATCTTTAGGGTAGACAGATGAAGGATCTGACCAAGACTTCTTTCACTGATGGGTTACAAATGAATCCACAAAGAGAAACAGTGTACTAGATACCTGTGTATTAATCACAGATAATAAACAGGGTAAACAGTTAATCCCATGGCAGCTGACATCCTTAGACTTATCTTTATTTTCTGTCTCCTTTAGCTGAGGCCTCTCTCTGTTGGAGTACAGGTAATTGTTAATCGTATCATTTCTGTCTGGTTTGCTGCAGAGGAAGGCGGGAGGACTGTGTAATTCATTGCTGTGGCTGTCCTCTGTGGGGTTGGAATGTCTCTCTTTAGCGAGAGCATTAGCGCATAGCTCTCGCTGCTCTGTGGCAGACTGGCCCGGCCTCCCTCCCCCAGAGAGACTGCTCTACTGCTCCACAGCACATACCCCAAGCCTAAAGACTGCCCTACAATGCTATAACACTGTCATATTTGTTCTCTACTCTTTCTTCCCTTTTTGTGATTTCACGTTTTTTATTTGAAAATTATTCAGTGATCATTTTAAAAGACGTTGCTCCATTGTGAGCTAACAGCCTTTGGAACGTGTATTTGGTGTGACCCATGAAGACGCTCTTTGCTGGTTCTGTGGTGAAGGATACTGCATTACTGTGGAATATAAATAGACCGCTGTCTGATTGTGACAGAGTGGCTCATTAATACCCATGCTAAAGCCCCAGGGCAGGGTCTGAGTTGTGTATGTGAGGGTGAGTTATTGTCTTCCTCAGGGCCCCGGGGCGAGGCGTGTGTTTCTGCGGAAGGTCTGAAGAGGGCGGTTCGGCAGGCTCTTCTTGCTGCCCCCGGCAGATGGCTTCCACCTGATTCTGCTGCGCTGGCGTGTTTGCGCCTTGTTTACGGCGTGTTTGTCATGTCAGTGTGTGTTACGAGCGCTGTTAGTGTGACGCTCCCACAGTCCAGCAGAGATATGGATTAATTAGCCCCTTAATGAGCTGCAACGCTGTCAGGACTAAAGCTAAAGACCGTAATATACTCTACTGAAACTCCAACGCATAAGACTGCCATAATCGACCAATAGAGTCAACAGCGAATTAAATTCCTAAATGTGGTGAAAAAGACAGGTGTTAATGTGCAGAAATTAAAGGATGGTAATTATGGATGTTCAGAAAAAAGACATAAGAAAAATGGAATGCAGTTGCACATCATAGAGCGAATATGATATGACTTTTGCTGTTACATGATGCGCTGTATCCAACAGCTAAATTCTATACAGCATGCAGAGCCCTCTGAGGGGATAAAACCAGCTACCCCTGCGCTTAAATGCGGCGAGTGGCAACTGCGCGCAGTTCTTACCTGACCTTTAAGCGAACATTGATTGATATGTTTGAGTTCAGATACTGACATGCCGAAAAAAGCACCGTGTTTAAAATCCCTAGGTCTACAAAACAATTTTCCTAGTAGATTTTGAATTTCAGAGGGCAACGAAACTAATTTTGTTCACAGCTGCACGATCGAAACAATACGAGAATGTTCTTGATATAACCGGAGAGAATCGACTTTGTTTCCATGTGCCGAACCCAGCATTGACAGCCCAGAGAAGAAAATGTTTTAAAACCGAAGAGTCCCCACTCCACGATGAATAAAGTCACATCACCAAGAAACAATGAACCCGGTTAGTCCATTTCATATATTTAAGGGGATAAATAATACAATTAATGATGTTTCCCTGAACATGGAATATAATAAATGGTGTTTTGTTCTGTGCCATGCAGTACTGCTGTCTCCTACCGAACACACATCAATCACCGCTTCCTCTCACATGGAGGTCCTCCACCTGACATGAGTTAGCGCACACGCGTCAGAGGACCGTGTATGAGCAGCTTTCAGCAGGCAGGCTCCCACTGTAGGGCTCAGACATACACAACAGCGGACTGTTATGTCATAGCACAATCAGGTCTAGATGCAAGGCCCGAAGCAGACCTCTGTAGAGTGTTCTCTGAGTCTGTGAGGAAGCTGGTATCAGCACAGGTGTACTTCAGCGCACTCAGGGATTAGCTTTCTGCCAGGCGATAACCGGGAGCAACAGGGTGCAGAGCGTTTGTCTGTTTTGGCAGAGATGTCGCCTTCTGGAGTGCGGCAGCAGTTCGGCCCCCTCCATTAGAGAGTGTGACCCCCGCATGGAGAGTTAACTGGGTTTCCTGTCAGGGGGATGTGCCCCATGAAGAGCAAAGTCTCTGGAGCTCAGCCTTCATCTGAACCACTGAGGGCCCTTAAACCTGACCCATAACCCCGTCAGCTCCACCCATTAGAATGTGCTGTCAGTTTATCGGGTTAGAATGTGGATTTAAAACTGTGTTTAGCTGCTCTGTGCTCGCGGGCTGAAGCCTGGAGGAAACGCAGCCCTCCAGCTCAAGTGTTCGGCAGCATGCCAGAGAGAGCAGGCATCAGCAGGCATCCTGCCTGTGGAGCACAGCACAAAGGCTGCGTTAATTACGGCCCTCTATCGACTGCAGAGAAACACAGCTCTATTCTGCTTCGTCTCTGTTCTATACATCCGGTTTTAGCATCAAAAGACACAGAATGTGTGAGTTTTGTGAGACTCAGTAGCACTCAGTGGGACTCAGTGGGACTCAGTGGCACTCAGTGGGACTCAGTGGGACTCAGTGGCACTCAGTGGGACTCAGTGGGACTCAGTGGCACTCAGTGGGACTCAGTGGGACTCAGTGGCACTCAGTGGCACTCAGTGGGACTCAGTGGCACTCAGTGGGACTCAGTGGCACTCAGTGGGACTCAGTGGGACTCAGTGGCATACAGGGACCCCCCCTCATTTCTACCATCACTCAGATGTGTGCCAGAGCACTGAGGAATGTCTAGCACTTTCACCACAGATTGCTTCATTAGAACTGACCTAATACTGTACTCAGGTCCCACCAATTTAAATAACTGACTAATGAATACGGGGCATCGTAAATGAGGTTTCCTCATGAATCTGAGCAATAGGCCCTGGGATGAACTCGCCAGGGATTCCTCCCCTCCTGCAGGGAGAGAGAGAGAGGGCACGGCAGTCTGACAGAGTGACGGGTTTGGGTGTCATGCAGTGCTTAATTGATCCTGTAAAACAGGTGATTACACACATAACTCACCTGCTCTACCCTCGGAGCCTGCAGACCCTCCCCTACTCCATGGCACGTATGGGAATATGAGTTTCCTTGGAAAAACAACATGGGCGGAGCTACCATCGGTGACACACTTGATTTCAACCACTTACTGTGTGATTGGTTGAAATCAATTCAAATCCAGTCTACCAAGGAGAACTAAATATTTTTATTTATTGTTTTGGTGCAGAGTGATTTTTATATGTTCATTTCTTTGTGACATATCATTTTATACTGCAGACATTACAGAAAGAGTGAGGTAACCTAATGCTAACCGGCACACAGAGGGTGAGGTAATGTAGCCTAATGCTAACTGGCAGACAGAGGGTGGAGTATTGTAGCCTAATGCTAACTGGCACACAGAGGGTGGGGTATTGTAGCCTAATGCTAACCGGCACACAGAGGGTGAGGTATTGTAGCCTAATGCTAACTGGCACACAGAGGGTGGAGTATTGTAGCCTAATGCTAACCGGCACACAGACGGTGGAGTATTGTAGCCTAATGCTAACCGGCACACAGAGGGTGAGGTATTGTAGCCTAATGCTAACCGGCACACAGAGGGTGGAGTATTGTAGCCTTATGCTAACCGGCACACAGAGGGTGAGGTATTGTAGCCTAATGCTAACCGGCACACAGAGGGTGGAGTATTGTAGCTTAATGCTAACTGGCGCACAGAGGGTGGGGTATTGTAGCCTAATGCTAACCGGCACACAGGGTGAGGTATTGTAGCCTAATGCTAACCGGCACACAGAGGGTGGAGTATTGTAGCCTAATGCTAACTGGCACACAGAGGGTGGGGTATTGTAGCATAATGCTAACCGGCACACAGAGGGTGAGGTATTGTAGCCTAATGCTAACCGGCACGCAGAGGGTGGAGTATTGTAGCCTAATGCTAACCGGCACGCAGAGGGTGAGGTAATGTCTCCTATTGCACAGCTTAAATACAGTGCCTCAGTGAACAGCTTTCACTCCACCTGGCCCTTCTATAGAGCCTTGCAGGTTTATATTGATCAAAGCAATCACCAAAGCAGCCTGGAAATCATCAAGCTGCACTCTGGGTTTGATTCATTTCCTACCAGAACCTTAAATCTTAATACAGTCAGATTTTACTCTCACTGCTTCATAAATTAATGCAGAATAGAGCCATAGCTTAAATGACTCTCTGGTGAACACTTTCTGCTAAAATGTAGTTTAGATAATGGTGCAGCCACAGGCCCAGGTGTGTGATCTACAGTGCTGTATGCCCACATTACTTTCAATGAAGCCAGCCCTGCGAGAGGCGCGTGCTGGGGACCTCAGACCCCCTCCACTGCTTCCTGCTGACATGAGCATCAACAGAGTAATTAAGAGTAATGAAGATGCTGAGTAATTAAGTCAGATATGAAGGTTATGTACACACATGCTACTGCTTTGGAGATTCATGTCTCAAAGGGGGCCGCTCCTCCATTAATTATCTAAGGATATTTTGCTTCATTTCCTCAATCCCAGAAGGCTTTGGGGGAGGCCCCCTATGTGTGTGAATGACAGGTGGAGAGCCACACAGTCTCTATGAGGTTTTGAGTCAGTGCGGATACAGAAACATCTTTCTGAGCATGCAGCCGCGCTCCATGATTCCTCCTCACCATGCCAGTATAAATCTCATTCCCTTTCATGGTGTCTTCTGTTCATTTGCTCAGAGCTCAATTATTGTACTCACAATTTTTTTGCATATTTTAATTTCCTTTAATGTTTTATCTTAGAGAGGATAATTTGAGTGTTCCAGTGCTGAGACTTGTTTATATAATGTGGAGTATTACAGATTGAGGCAGAAAAGTCTGGACTTCAGCAGGGAGCCGAATCCCCGTGCCTAATGGAGCACTCCCATTTCAGCACAACACTTCATTCTGTGTGGGCCGGGCACAGAGGATTTCAGCTCCCAATCGAAGAAGATAAGACACAGTTAAATGTGTAAAATGACTGCTTTATAGGGCTCTCAGACAATTAACCTGCCAATATCTAGGGTTAGAACAGACAGGCTAGATTTGGAGCGTGGCATCCCATGATTAATTAGGCTTAAAGAAGCAAGCTTATTGGCCATTTAACACAAGACAAAGTGCTGTCAGTGGTACAGTAGCAGCCAAAGCCAGCAGGATATGGAGGTAAGTCCTGGTCAGCATTATACTCTTAGCATGTCTGTTTTTGTGTTTGGATTTTTCACTTTTAACTTCAGTTCTCCTTTGACACCTAATAGATATCCATCTATAACAGGGCCAAATACATTCACAGGTAATACTTTTAATATGTGGATTCCATGTTTTCATCTGTGCTTACTAGAGTTTCAGGTTTATGTGCTCAGCTTCACAGGTTTTGAGTTTTCTGGAGTGTCACAGAGCTTGTGCCCAAGTTAATCACAGAAGATGTTCAGCAACTTTTACTGACGACTCTTCCACAGAGGACTTTTAGGGCTTCGGTTCCACGGTTCTGTGGTTCTGTGGTTCTGCCCCTGAAACCCTCGCACTGCAGTCTGTCAGTCACATTAAGATTGATGCATGATGTACAGGGGATATTCTATTAAAAGAATCTGATGTGTTTCCATTCCCTGTGAGTAAATTACCTTCCGTCTGTGACTGCCAGTGATGAAGAGCATAAGGCAGATTCAGCAGAGTCCTGTCCTGTGGGCAGTGACACAGAGATGCGCTGGCGTGGGGTTGGCTGTTCAGACAGCAAATATATCTCGACTGTTTGTCAGGTATTCCAAGGGCTTCAATCCAACATGAAATAGGTAGTTCTCCTTAATTAATGTTCTGCGTGTGTTTCTGTGATGTTGTTCAGTGTGTGTTTCTGTGATGTTGTTGAGCGTGTGTTTCTGTGATGTCGTTCAGCGTGTGTTTCAGTGATGCTGTTGAGCGTGTGTTGCTGTGATGTCGTTCAGCGTATGTTTCTGTGGTGTCGTTCTTGCCTTACAGGATAGTGCTAACTCTGCTGGCCCAGTCTGTCCACACACTGGGAGATAAACAAGAGCTGTCTGGGTTTAAAAATACACCTGTGCTGCAACATAACCCAAGGCTCAGCCTGCCAGGGAAAGGAGGGGGTTAAGCTCATAAAATAAGGCATTAAACCCATAAGTCTAACTGCTCTCTAGTGGCCTCCTCTGGCCAGCTGGGTGCCTGCAGGTTTGTGCACTGGGCATATGTTGGCTCCAGGCTCCTCCACTGGTAGTGGTTGTATGTGACTGCAGTGCAGTGCATTGCAGAGGTTATATGTGACAGCGGTGCAGTACAGTGCAGAGGTTATGTGTGGCTGTGGTGCAGTGCAGTGCAGAGGTTATATATGGCTGCGGTGCAGTGCAGTGCAGAGGTTATATGTGACAGCGGTGCAGTGCAGTGCAGAGGTTATATATGGCTGCGGTGCAGTGCAGTGCAGAGGTTATATGTGACAGCGGTGCAGTGCAGTGCAGAGGTTATATATGGCTGCGGTGCAGTGCAGTGCAGAGGTTATATATGGCTGCGGTGCAGTGCAGTGCAGAGGTTATGTGTGGCTGCGGTGCAGTGCAGTGCAGAGGTTATGTGTGGCTGCGGTGCAGTGCAGTGCAGAGGTTATATGTGACAGTGGTGCAGTGCAGTGCAGAGGTTATGTGTGGCTGCGGTGCAGTGCAGTGCAGAGGTTAAATGTGACTGTGGTGCAGTGCAGTGCAGAAAGTTATGAACGCTGTTCTAATGGTCTGATGTTGCCTGGATCTTAATTTTAGTCATTCTGCTGAGAATTTAAAGAGCCCATAAAGCATACTGGTAGCAGAAGACCAGGGGAGCTGACAAAGTCAATGGACAGATGTCACTCACTATACGGAGACATGAAAGTAACACTGATTTAACTACAGAGAGCCCTTTGGAAGTCTCAATTTACAAACATCCTCACAATGGCTGCATTCAATGAAAAGTGGATCTGATTGTTTAGGAAAGTGGCAAACGCTAATAACAGAGGGATAAATTCTATTCACTGCTGCACAGCCATTTAAAAGCCAGTACGATGTGATTATGAAACAGCTGAACAGCCACAGCTTCCACGTATTCACAGGAGCAATAACTGACTCACAACACTAACAGTCTCAGTCAGTTCATTAATTTTAATAGCTTAGAAAGATGTATGCAGAGATGTGAAATATGGGCCCTGAAATATGGTCGGGGCCATACGGCCGTGTCTGACTGTGCTGCTGTGAAAACAGGTGCAGACTGACCCATCTGCTCCCTGCAGAGTCCTGATACAGTCCGACTCCCTCTCTGCACCAGAGCGAACTGAATTTAATATGACTGAGATGCCCAGGTTGCAGCCGGCTGAGCCAACAAACAAATGGAAATAAGTCAGTAAAGCTGAGCTTTATGTGTAATGATACTGTGAAATATTCATAATGTTGTCATACAGCAGCTTATGCCTCTCGCACAGAGCCGATAGGCTCTGCAGAAAGGATTAGCTCTGTGAATGATGCGGGTATTTGTTGCTGTTAATATTTAATGTATCCTGGGATTGGTGGATTGGTGAGGCAGGTGGGAGCCTGTGTCCAGCAGTGAGAGGTGTTATGCTGGGGAGCAGCTGCCCTCTGGCCTTTCCTCCTAAGCTTCCTGTCCCTTATCAAACTCACACTGTGAGAACACGCCCAGTGCCTGGAGCCTCTGCCTCCACTCTACCACCCGGCAAGCTGCTCCAAACTTACAAACCTCCTGAAATAATGTTATTTCAGAATTTACCCTTTAGTAATTTCCATCTGCTGCTGTTTTCTGTGGACAGACCTAAAACAATACAATCTGTGTGTTTGTGTGTGTGTGTCTGTGAATCAGGCTGATATGAGTGATTCAGTGGGTGTGATTGGGGCTGATATGTGTGATTCAGTGGGTGTGATTGGGGCTGATATGTGTGATTCAGTGGGTGTGATTGGGGCTGATATGTGTGATTCAGTGGGTGTGATTGGGGCTGATATGAGTGATTCAGTGTGTTATTAGAGCTCATATGAGTGATTCAGTGTGTGATTGGAGCTCATATGAGTGATTCAGTGTGTGATTGGAGCTCATATGAGTGATTCAGTGTGTGATTGGAGCTCATATGAGTGATTCAGTGTGTGATTGGAGCTCATATGAGTGATTCAGTGTGTGATTGGAGCTCATATGAGTGTAGCCTCCCTGTCTCACACACCAGCGCAGCCTGGACTTCCTCTCACACTGTTGCTGTGTTGCTTTCCCATGGCTGTCTCTCTCTTTCTTTATCTTCCCCTCTCTCTCTTTCTGCCCCCCTCTCTCTCTAACCTCTCCCCCCACTCTCTCTCTCCCTCATTCCCCCTCTCTCTCCCTCTCTCTCTCCCTCGTTCCCCCTCTCTCTCCCTCTCTCTCTCTGTAACTGCAGCAGCTGTACTGCAGTACATTGTCAGAGCATGAGGGAGCCCCTCCCAGGGCTGGGAGATCCCTGCTACAGCCGTCTGACAGAGAGAGAGACAGAGCGGGAGGGAGGGGGAGAGGTAGAGAGAGAGGGAGGGAGAGAGAGAGAAAGAGGAAGAGAGGAGCAGCTCACGATGCTGTTGCTGAGTGCAGTTGACTCCTCCTATATCTGTACAGGATGCAGGTTTTGGGGTGTCTGTAGCAGGATGCAGGTTTTGGGGTGTCTGTAGCAGGAGGCAGGTTTTGGGGTGTCTGCAGCAGGTTTTAGGTTTTGGGGTGTCTGTAGCAGGACACAGGTTTTGGGGTTTCTTTAGCAGGACACAGGTTTTGGGGTGTCTGTAGCAGAAGGCAGATTTTGGGGGTGTGTGGGGGGCGTAGAGAGGATATGGCCCTACAGCAGTAGTAGCACGTGTATGTGGGGTACCCCAGGGTGGATGTGGGGTGGGGGGACCCCGCTGTGAGGAGATGGACGTGCGGGTGGGGAGACTGGCCCCTGCGGGCGGGTTCGAGCAGCTGCAGCTGAAGAGTCGGCCCGAGCAGCTCTCCTCTTCACTGGGCTGTGCCTCCTCCTTCCCACGCCCCAGCAGCACCATCTACAGCAGCGTCCAGCAGCAAGACTACTCCGCTAGTGTCTGGCTGCGCAGGAAGGACAAACTGGAACACGTAAGCATGCGCCCTGCACCCCAAAACAGCAGTACTGTCAGCTAGTCTCTCAGCCTCATACCTACCTGCTGTTTCTATGCCATGTGCTGTCTTTATCCTGTCCTTACCTTGTATCTACCTGCACTTTATCTAGTCTTTAACTGCTCTGTAACTTTTCTTTACCAGGTCTTTATCCAGTTTTTATTTGGTCTATATCTGGTCTTTATCTAGTCTTGTAGCACAGTGTAGTACGTTGTTTAGGGGGCTGAGCTTGTTGCTCAGAGGCTGCAGGTTTTATTCCTGAGGTACTGTTGTTATATGTTTTGGCAAAGTGCTTTAGCTCCATCCACCTGTGTGGTTCTGTACCCTCTCCCTCCACCTGTGTGGTTGTGTACTCTCTCCCTCCACCTGTGTGGTTCTGTACTCTCTCCCTCCACCTGTGTGGTTCTGTACTCTCTCCCTCTACCTGTGCGGTTCTGTGCAGGTGCAGTGCAGGTGTTACAGGTGAGGTCCCTGAGGGAATCCCTCTGCTTCAGTGCTGCAAACTGCCCTCTTCATTTCCCTGTTTTCAGTACTTAGCATATCAAGAGAACACTTTGGCGGTGGGCCCAATCATACACAACCTGTTCGAAATTTGAAAAGTTAATTTTTAAACAATAAGATTCATTTGTAAAGTTTTGGGTCTCTCTGCAAGGTCTGTATTAAACTGTTTTGGAATTGCTTTGATTACACATTTGCAAAACCAGCTCCTCTGAGGAGATGATGATGATGATGAAGATCAGGTAGACCCCAGTTTCACTGTGTGTGACTGTATCCCTGTCCGTTCACATTTTACTGAATCCAGCACTTCACACACAAAGCCAGGGACCACGAGTTACACTCCTGTCTGATGCTCATGTTTCCTCTGCTTTGTGTTTTAATATCTGTGTCACAGGACTCCTGTGTCCTGTGCACGACAGAGGTATTTCATCAGGAAGTTTCTGTGTAAATATTTAATCATTGCAGTGCACTCAGCCAGTGCTATAAGCCAGTTTTAAACAGACCCCTGCCCTGCTGATGCTAATGTTGCTTCTGCTCCCTGCTAGCGCTAATGCTGCCTCTGCTCCCTGCTAGCGCTAATGCTGCCTCTGCCCCCTACTAACGCTAATGCTGCCTCTGCTTCCTGCTATTGCTAATGCTGCCTCTGCTTCCTGCTAACGCTAATGCTGCCTCTGCTTCCTGCTAACACTAAAGCTGCCTCTGCTCCCTGCTATCGCTAGTGCTGCCTCTACTTCCTGCTATGCTAATGCTGCCTCTGCCCCCTACTAACGCTAATGCTGCCTCTGCTTCCTGCTATTGCTAATGCTGCCTCTGCTTCCTGCTAATGCTAATGCTGCCTCTGCTTCCTGCTAACGCTGCCTCTGCTCCCTGCTAATGCTAATCCTGCCGCTGCTTTATGCTAACATTAAAGCTGCTTCTGCTCCCTGCTAACATTAATGCTGCCTCTGCCCCCTACTAACGCTAAAGCTGCCTCTGCTCCCTGCTAACACTAATGCTGCCTCTGCCCCCTACTAACGCTAATGCTGCCGCTGCTTTATGCTAACATTACAGCTGCCTCTGCTCCCTGCTAACACTAATGCTGCCTTTGCTTCCTGCTAACATTAAAGCTGCCTCTGCTCCCTGTTAACGCTAATGCTGCCTCTGCTCCCTGCTAATGCTCCCTCTGCTTCCTGCTAACGCTAATGCTGCCTCTGCTCCCTGTTAATGCTAATGCTGCCTCTACTTCCTGCTAATGCCAAAGCTGCCTCTACTCCCTGCTAATGCTAATGCTGCCTCTGTTCCCTGGTAATGGTAATTCTGCATCTACTCCCTGCTAATGCTAACGCTACCTCTGCTTCATGCTAATGCAGCCTCTGCTCCCTGCTAACGCTAATGCTGCCTCTGCTCCCTGTTATCACTAATGCTGCATCTACTCCCTGCTAATGCTAATGCTGCCTCTGCTCCCTGTTGTCACTAATGCTGCATCTACTCCCTGCTAATGCTAACGCTGCCTCTGCTTCCTGGTAATGCTAATGCTGCATCTACTCCCTGCTAATGCTAATGCTGCCTCTGCTCCCTGTTATCACTAATGCTGCATCTACACCCTGCTAACGCTAATGCTGCCTCTGCCCCCTGCTAACGCTAATGCTGCCTCTGCTCTCTGTTATCGATAATGCTGCCTCTTTGCCAGCCTTTCACACATGGATATTTGCAGTGCCTGTCTTTGCCGCCTCAGTGAGATTGTGATCCTGTGAACACGGCTGGGCTCTTTGGGCCTAGCTTGGAAGCTTGTCTGGTCTTTAGCTCTGGTACCGGCTGAAAGCTCATCAGGTGCTGTGCAAACCTTATGCATTTATCAGTGATGTTCTGCCTGTTAATACAGCCTGTGGTCTGGCTGGGCCCTCCCCATCTCTGTGCTTTGGTGAAGCTGAGGTTTATGGCTGTCTGACACCCACTGCAGACACAGCATAAACACTGACCCTGCTGTGTGTGTGTGTGTGTGTGTGTGTGTGTGTGTGCGTGTGTGTGCGTGTGTGTGTGTGTGTGTGTGTGAAAGAGAGAGAGAGCTCAGGGTATGCACAGTGTTTGTGTGTTTGTTTAAGTACATGAATGAGCATGTGTGCCTCTATTGTGTATGTATATGTATGATACATGCAGTGAGTGTGACTGTGTGCGTGCGTGCGTGTGTGTGTGTATGTGTGTGAAGCAACACCACTTATCCTCCCAGAATCTAAAGTAAAAGCCAATAACTTGCTGGTCACGGTCCCCCTCTCTGTCTGACTGCACTGCTAGCCGCCATTTTGTAAGGCTATCGGCAAATGAGAAGTAGGGCAATGAACAATGAATGGAGTCACACAGGAGAGAGGAAGGAGCTCGTGATTGCTGGGTAATAGGCAGTGTGTTAGTGCAGTGTCTGTACTATTACCCTCCTGTAATGGACCATGTGGTATTTCACTGGGTGCTGAGAGTGGAGCTCTCTGAGAGACTGCAGTATTAAAGTCAGGACAGAGCTAATGCACAGCCCCAGCTCTGCCTGGCAGCAGGAGGGGCTTGGGTCAGCCCAGGCAGCTGCACCAGAGAGGGGCTGAGGGGGGAGAGACCTGTGACCTTACAGGTGTGAGCACTGCACTTGGGTGTGTCCTGCAGGTGAGTGTTGCTGGTGTGAGCACCTACCCAGTGTGTGTTTATGGCTGGAGGCCAAGGGAAGGAAGCAATTGGCTCAGTGTCAGCGGGGGAACACAGGGGTTGAGCTGGTCAGAGTCATCACAGTCAGCACTCTCTAGCGCCCCTCCTGGCTGATCAGAGTCATCACAGTCAGCACTCTCTAGCGCCCCTCCTGGCTGGTCAGAGTCAGCGCTCTCTAGCGCCCCTCCTGGCTGATCAGAGTCATCACAGTCAGCGCTCTCTAGCGCCCCTCCTGGCTGATCAGAGTCATCAGAGTCAGCACTCTCTAGCGCCCCTCCTGGCTGGTCAGAGTCAGCGCTCTCTAGCGCCCCTCCTGGCTGGTCAGAGTCATCAAAGTCAGCGCTCTCTAGCGCCCCTCCTGGCTGATCAGAGTCAGCGCTCTCTAGTGCCCCTCCTGGCTGGTCGGAGTCATCAGAGTCAGCGTTCTCTAGCGCCCCTCCTGGCTGGCTGGGTGTCTGTGAGTGCTCTTACAGTGGTAACTGCACGTTTATCCAAAGGCAAAGGCAATATGTAATTGGTTACATATCTCCAATGCAAAAAGTAGACATCTTATGAACACTGGAAGTCATGATGTCAGCTGCTGCTGGAGTCTGTGGGAGCAGGTGGCTGTGGCTGGGTGATGCGTTTGTTTGGGAGGGAAGAAGGAGGGGATGGAATAAGAGTGTGCTGGGAGTCTGTCTCTGAGCTGAAGAAATTTAAAGGCTTTACAAGGAAAATGAGAACATCTGTTTGCTTTGGCGGTGTTGCATATGTCATTGTGTCATTTGTGTAACTGGTGTGCAGATGGTGTGGCAGGCTGACGCTTACGGAGTCATGGTGATGCTGGAATGACATTCTGTGCTCCAGAGCTGAAACACAGTGTAGCACTCAGTCTGAAAAATTTATGCAACTTGTGATTTGTCCATCTTTAGTGCGAAACCCAGCACAGCAGAATGATTTCACATGAGTGATGGAGTTACCCCTGACGCTAGGATGGATCCATAGAAACCGCTGGCATTCTCCAGAGGAATTATCAGATAAAACCCTGAGGGCATGTATTCAAAGCGTAGTCAGTCATCCCAATTACAGGACAACTCAGGGGGTCTGTGTCTGTAGATGAAATTTGCAGATCTTTGCTGAAGCTGGCTAGTAAAGAAGGCTCTGTTAGCATTCTGACACACAGATCACTGCAGCAGGTATGCGCAGGCAGGTATGCGCAGACTCACAGCTGGCTCTCTTACACACAGATCACTGCAGCAGGTATGCGCAGACTCACAGCTGGCTCTGGCCCCATCCACCCTGTGCCATGATCACACCTCCGTGGGGCCCCTGTGCCAGCCCTCTCATCCCCCCAGGCCTTTGAGCCCTGTGCCCTGCCTCCAGACCTCTGTTCCCCATTTCCTGTCCTCCTCACCCTTATCAGTGAGACCTGCTCCCTGCTCTCTCTCATCAGTGAGGCCTGCTCCCTGCTCTTCCTCATCAGTGAGGCCTGCTCCCTGCTTTCCCCTTATCAGTGAGACCTGCTCCCTGCTCTCCCTTATCAGTGAGACCTGCTCCCTGCTTTCCCTCATCAGTGAGGCCTGCTCCCTGCTCTCCCTCATCAGTGAGACCTGCTCCCTGCTTTCCCTCATCAGTGAGGCCTGCTCCCTGCTTTCCCTCATCAGTGAGGCCTGCTCCCTGCTCTCCCTCACCAGTGAGGCCTGCTCCCTGCTTTCCCTCATCAGTGAGGCCTGCTCCCTGCTTTCCCTCATCAGTGAGACCTGCTCCCTGCTCTCTCTCATGATGTGGCTGGCATCGCCTGAAACCAGAGTCAAACAGCCGTCAGCCTGTCAGCTGTGTTTCTCCTTGTCCTGCTAATAGATCCATGCTACAGGGCAGGCTGTGACATTAGCCCTATTACTGCAGGCAGTGCAAAACAAGCTCTATCAAATAACCCATTGCAAAATACAGGGAAACAGGGTCCAGTCCAGGTCTATTACCCTTTATATTTCTGATTAGGAATATTTTCACAGATTATGAAAGAGTGCTCTGGAAATTGATACTTGATTGTATAAAAATACCTGGTTGAAATGAGACCCGGGACATTGACCACACACACAGTGTAAGTGCAGCTATGTCATCCAGCGCGCAATATTCATGCCTCAGTCACATTAAAGTGATCAGGTTTTATTGCGCAGTTACATTCATCTGTATCTCACACTGGCACGCTGATGTGTTTGATTTCTGAATTTGCCTGTTTCCTGTGGGCTCACCCCCTGTGCAGGGTTGTCTCTTTCTGTTCTGTTGCTGTAAATCTCCTCTAACGCTGTGGACAGTCTGTAGTGCAAAGCTGTGCTCTGCTCTGTTCACACACCACAATCCCGCTTCCCTCCCCGCTGCTCACCAGAGCCATACAACAGGCTCTGTACTTCAGTGTGAAATCAATAGCAAAGACTTTGAAGGCCACAGCTCAGTCTGCCTGTCATAAATGGTGCCATTTATGAAAATTCTTTTCATTAGACAAATAATTTTTGAAATTGTACCGTGAATTTTGAAAAATAAGACATTCCACATGAAACTACTCCAGAGCAGTATCTCATGCCCTTCAGAACTATTTACTTTACTTTCACACACACACACACACACTCACACACACACACACACACACACACACACACACACACACACACACACACACACACACACACACACACACACACACACACACACACACACACACACACACACACACACACACACACACACACACACACACACACACACACACACACACACACACACACACACACACACACACACACACACACACACACACACACGCACTCACACACACACACACACACACACACACACACACACACACACACACACACACACACACACACACACACACACACACACACACACACACACACACACACACACACACACAGACACACACACACACACATACACACACACACACCCAGGCCCTGCCAGAGTTTTGAGAAATAAGGAGTGTATGGTTTTTGAGAGACCATCTGTCTCCAGGTGTAGCTTCCTGCCGGAAGGAGAGATAAGGGAGAGGAAGGTGCAGACTCATCTTATCATCCTGTTACATTATGCCCTCTACACAAGCAGACTCCCAAAACACACAACTCTGCATGTCTATGCCGCCACAAATATGGAGATACAAGTCCTGTGGCTGGGTGTTTGAGTCCTAGCTGTGAGTCCTGTGACTGGGTGTTTGAGTCCCAGCTGTGAGTCCTGTGACTGGGTGTTTGAGTCCTAGCTGTGAGTCCTGTGGCTGGGTGTTTGAGTCCCAGCTGTGAGTCCTGTGGCTGGGTGTTTGAGTCCTAGCTGTGAGTCCTGTGACTGGGTGTTTGAGTCCTAGCTGTGAGTCCTGTGGCTGGGTGTTTGAGTCCTAGCTGTGAGTCCTGTGGCTGGGTGTTTGAGTCCCAGCTGTGAGTCCTGTGGCTGGGTGTTTGAGTCCCAGCTGTGAGTCCTGTGACTGGGTGTTTGAGTCCCAGCTGTGAGTCCTGTGACTGGGTGTTTGAGTCCCAGCTGTGAGTCCTGTGACTGGGTGTTTGAGTCCCAGCTGTGAGTCCTGTGGCTGGGTGTTTGAGTCCCAGCTGTGAGTCCTGTGGCGGGGCCTCACGATCCTTCTGGCTTTTTGGGTTTCAAGCAGGAGGTGTCAGAAAATTTACCACAGGGATAACTGGCTTGTGGCGGTCAAGTGTTCATAGCGACGTCACTTTTTGATCCTTCGATCAATCAGGAACAGGAGGGTGTGGATATGGATTTTGCCATGATTCCCTCTCATCAGACAGCAGTGAGATGTACACTGTGGTCTAAATGCATATTGGGTTTCACCAAACATGGTTATCCACCCATAACAAACCTACCATCAATACAGGCTTTCCAGCGCCAACACACTGTAGCTCTCCCAAGTAACATAAAGCTATTTGTTTGAATCTTGTTCGAAGTGTCAAAACCCCTGACATCCACAATGCGAGCTTTTACACACATTAATTTCTCATTGAGTTGTTTGGCTTTTCTCGGCTGCTGAAGGGTAATTAATCACTAAGAGTAATTGGTGCCATCCAGCGCTCCAACCAGGCTGATGTTCCTAATGTGCGGATTTCACTTCGTTGTTGATTTCAAACCTTGGATATGGGTTTTCGAATCGGCAGCACAAGCTGGCGCCAGAGCATGTCCCCCACAATCCCCCGTGTCACTCCGGCCCAGGGAGTCAGGGCGGCAGAGGGAACGGCACTCTCAGGGGAGATACTGGGTCAAATAAAACGAAAGTGAGGAATAAAAACGTTGCTCAGAGCTGACAGATGCCCTTAATTAGCCGTACACAAATGTAACTTCCTGTGAGAGCCTCCTCTGGAGCCTGCAAAGGTCACCCTCCAGCTGCGTCTCACAATTTAAC